>JAHWFP010032187.1:36875-54841 GCA_023313725.1 Lithobius niger
CTCCCTTCTCTTCCCCTTCCTCTCATTCCCATCTCCTCTGCTTTCCCTCTCCTCTCTCTGTCCCTCTTCCCATCTCTCCTCTCTTCCCTGTCCTCTCCCTTCCCCTCCTCTCTCACTTTTTCCCCTCTGTTCCCTTTCTCTGCCCTCATTCTGTGTTTCTCTCTCCTCTCCGCTCAATTTTATCCTCTTTTTCCCCTCTCTCCCCTCCCCTTTACCCTCTCATAACTTCTCTCTCTCCCTCTCCCCTGCCTCCTCCTCTCTCTCTCTCCCTCTTGGTTACCTCTCTTTCCCTCTCCTCTCTCTTTCTCTCTCTATCCCCTCTCTCTTTCACCCCTCTCTTTTTTTTTATCTATCTATCTATCAGTCTATTTCTCTATTTTTATGTTGTAATTGGTGACAGTATTCAAATATGTGATTGACCTGCTTAATGTTCAAAATACTATGAAATGTGGGATTTCCCCAAATTCTGTTTATTTCTTTTGCACAGACGAAAAAGAACTCTGGTGCATCTCTTTCTGCCATGGATATTTAAGCAGTGGCCCTCAACCAACTTGTTCTATATACATACTGAAATAATCGTAGGGGCCAGTTACGGCGCCACTCGTGAAAAAATGAATTACATTAAATCGGTTTTAATGCGCAATATACAATATACAAAATTCAATTTACAGTGACAATAGACAACATCCAGTTACATTGTAACATTAGGTGAAATTTGTAGTGTTAAAGAAGGAATGAATTGAAACGTGAGCACAAGGACATCTTAGCATATTAATTCAGGGGTAGATGTAATTCGACAATGGACGAACTCATGTTTTGAATTCTTTGCCAAAACACCAAAACAGTGCAGAAAACACAGGAAAATGAACCAGTTTTCCCCAATTTTTCCCAACAACAAAATTATCCCTATACAGTAATCAAAACCCACTCAAAGCAAAGAACATTAACCACTGTTTAATTTGATAGATAGTGTAATACACACTATAATAACAATACACACAACATTTCCCTAATTATTGGTTCCTCCCCTGGTGTACAGAATGGAGAAAAAACGTTTTGATTCCCTCTTCCCAGAGGCTTTAGTAGATCTGTTTAGCTTGAGGGGCATAACCAGCTGGCGAGAAGTCAATTGTATCTCAGTCGGTAGCATCTCATGGTGGTTCTGCATTGGATACTGGAAAGACTCACCAACGATTGCCAGGCGATAAGTAGTGTTTTGTGACAAACGTTTTTATAAAATAGTTCTTCAGCTCTTACTTTTGGTTTCTTTGTAGAATTCTCCAACTTACGTCGCGAAGCAAGCTGTAGCTAACATGGAAACCAAGTTGTACAAAGCAAGCGGTCGCCGTTTTTCGGGCTCTGCATGCAGTCAGGATGGCGATGCTTGCGCCATCTGTTTGGAGGACTATCAAGATGGACAGGTAGGTATTTGGAAATTAAGGACGTATTGGTTTTTTTGCCAAAACACCAATAAACAAGAACTGTATTGTGAATAAATGTATTATACGTTCAGTGCTAGTGCCAACAAGTGTGGTAGTAACTTTAATTTATTTGCAATCGTGCTTGAGGAGCAAGAATGCGTAGGATTTCTACTCGACTTTCAGATATTCTGTCTGTCTCGCTGCCTTTCTGTGTGTCGTCTGTTAGTACGAAGCTATACTTTTCAACTACTTATCAGATCCAGATCAAAATTGATATGTACATGTATGCTTATGCAGTTCTTGGTGCATTCCGAATTTCAGCCTTATCTGATGATGGGAACACAGAATTCGTAACGCATTCCCACGCTAATTCGCGAACAGCGTTCATCAATATAACAGCACTTTCCTTAAAGGGGGATTGCTACCAAATGACAAGCTGCAGCATGTTAAGGACATTTGTCACTATCTAGTTCTGTCTAGCCCTTACTTTCAACAGACGAAGGAACACACAAATAAATTTCTTTTTACACAACAAACAAGCCACGTGCCTCCTTAATTATTGAGTGTAAAAAGTTGGTGTGCCCATGCACACCAGGAAGCAAGCGGTAAAGTTAAGCCTAACTACATCACGGGCACTCTTTTCTATCTATCGACCGTTTTGATAATCAGATTTTGAACCGCTAGATGGGCGTCATCTAGTGACGGTGATGTCGTTGACCTTGACCGCTTGCTCTCTGGTGCACGTGGACCCACCAACTTTACATTCAATAATTAAGGAGGCACGTGGCTTGTTTGTTGTGTAAAATGAAATTTCTTTGCACATTCCTTCGCGTGTTGAAATCAAGTGCTACATAGAACTAAATAATGGTAGCCTGTCGTTCGGTGAATAGGCATTTTTAAGGAAAATTTCCGTGGAACCCACTGACTAAAAATGAGGACCTGCAGTTTTTCTTTGATAAGATTATGTATGGAAATTTAATTAAATAAGGGGCAATGTTGATCGAGAATGCCCTCACTGAGCTAAAGAAGGTAATAAACACATTTATTGACTGATGTTTAACTGGAAATTACTTAGCAACCCCCTTAACAGTGCAAGCATGGTGGTGAATGTATGCTCATACATAAGCTGAAAATTAAAATTAAGTTGCCCTCAACCACAGAGATCTCTAGACAAGAGTTCACTCTAACAATGGGGATATCCAGTTGAGGTTTAAACTTAATCCGTGGGTCAAACTCGGTAATAAGGGAAATTGGTCGTATCCATCACGAAATAAGTTGAGGGCTAAGCAAAATTTAGCCTGTAGGTCGATGACTAACTTAATACTGAGTAGTTAGTTAGCCCCGTGATGTAAAAAGCGGTGATATCCATCTAGTATTAGCGTTATTCCTGAGCTTTAACAACATTTTAACCCAAATATATCAAGGGCTAATTTAGCCTGAAGGTCGAGGTCTAACGGTGGGGATATCCAGTTGAGGGTTAACGTTAACCTTTTTGGCTAAACTCGATAATAAGGAAAAAATGGTGATATCCATCACGAAATAAGTTGAGGGCTAAGCAATATTTAGCCTGAAGGTCGAGGACTAACTTAGCACTGAACAGTTAGCCCCGAGCTGTAAAAAGCGGTAATATCCATCTAGTATTAGCATTATTCCAGAGTTTTAACACATTAACGGGGCTAATTTAGCCTGAAGATCAAGGGCTAAGGAGTAAAGAGCTAACAAAACCCCAACTTAGTCCAACATGGGTATCACCAACTTTACTCTCTAGTCCACTTACTCCCAGGTCGAGGTTTAGTTACATCCAGGGTTAAGCTAATCCAGGGCTAGTTTAGACCTCAACTGGATATCCCCACCGTAAAGGTCTCTATGGATAAGAACAGCCTGATTTCAAGTGATCAACTTCCATTAATAGGTTTAAATATGGGTGCATAACATTCAGTAGAATGGAGCCCCCCTACAAGCTGTAGTTCCTGCATTTTAGCTTGTTGAAACCAGTCCAGTTTTGTGCTTGTTAAATAAGCTGAAACATTGAGTCCGTTCCTAAACAATGAAAGTGTGACGTCAGTTTTTATGGAAGGTGCGTAATCGTGTTGAATCGGCTGCTGATCTGTCCGATCGGCTGCTGATCTTTTGCTTCTGGAGGTTCGTTGTGCCCATATGCAGAAGTACGAACTTCCTGGCTTTACACTTTTGGCAGTTACTAAAAGTTATCTCTGCTGGCCTTGGGTGTGCATCCATCTGAAACTGGGTGGACCAATACAACTGCAAATGAGCAGTTAATTTTGAAGCCTGCACCGCAAAGTGAAAGAAAAATTGAAGACTGCGCATGATTAACGATTAAAATACAAAAATTTCAAAGCTGAGTATTATTCAGAGAACTTGTGAGTTTTCGACGGACAATACAAATGTTTTAGTACTCTCGTCCGTCTTCTTCAGGGAGTCACTTTGGTTGTCACTCTTTTTTAATTAAGGACTCCATCAAAGTCAAAGAGTGACAACCAAGTGACTGCCTGAAGATGACGGACAAGCATGCTAAAACATTGTAAGTGCTCAGGGAATAGACGGTTAGTTTTGGGTAACAAGCTCGTTTTGACTCTTGTAGCCCCCGAAGTTCAACCCTTCAGTTCAATCCTCAAACACCAACTGAAGAAGCCTTGCTCCTGTTCGCCTTTTATACGCGCTGGAGCACAAGTTTGCCGCCATGATTTACATCACGTGACAAGCGAACTACAGCGTTCTGGTTCCAACTAGTTGAGTAGTTGGACCCCCTTTGCTGCATAGCTGTTGGCGCGCGGCCAGTTTTCGTGTTTAGGCTGCAATTGGATGGGCGCGTAGCAGCTTACATAATGGCAAGGTGCACCGCGAAGTTCGTTACATCATTAGTATTGGTTCGTCGAAAATTCGCAAGTACTCCGAATAGTACTCAACTTTGAAATTTGCATATTTGAAATCATGAATTCTATTTCATTTCAAAGTAAAAGGCCACACAGCTTTTTTTTTTAAGTGTGCGCAGGGACGTGCGCACGGGGGTGGGGGGGGGGGGGGGGAAAGAGCAAAAAAAAGACAAAAAAGGGACAATAAAGGCCAAGAAAGTGGTGCAAAAAGGGGCAGAAAACATACAAAATCACAAAAAGGAGGACAACGAGGGGTAAAAAGAGATGAAAACGCCACCAAGAAAATAAAGGTCCCCAGAAAAAGCAAGTTGCCCCAACCCTCTCGGGGGCCTATGCACGTCCTTGAATGTGTGCATGCAAAATCTAGGAAGAAACGTTAGTTCAACGATGTGACTTATTACAATTGGGCTAAGCTAACAAATATAATGGTTAAAATTTGAGAAAATGCTAAGTTTTTCTTATACAAAGAAATAAAAAAATACGATTATTAAATGTGAAAAATAATACTGGTAGCGTACCTGCATTTCCCTAGACATATAAGCTTATCTTCTACATACTTTACAATTGTTTGCCCCTTCAAGGCAAAATTCATCGGTGAATTTTTACGTCCTCCTGAACTAGGCTACATTTAAACAGACGTAAAGGAAATTTGCCATTTTTTCTTTCCTTCTTTTAATGCGTTTGTATTGGATAAAGCTATATGAACGTAAAATTTCTCCTTCCTGGCGGCATGGAAAAAATAAAAATAAGCAGTGAATCAGCAGCACGTTCTGCTCTGCTCTTATTTCCACCACTTGCCAGTGACACTTTATAGCCTCTAGTGACTATAAATCTCCAAAAATCGTGTTTAGCTACAATGCCAACCACTTACCTTCAATTTATTCTTCAAGAAATTGGGGTGAGGCTATGGTTTTTTCAGTGGGGGTTCTCCGTGTTTATGATGTATATTTCCCACTCGCTCCACCTCATATTGGTAAACGGATTAAACTCTGCCGTTAAGGTGTAGAGGAGCTTGCCATTTGTACCGTGTTGTTTTTTTTTCTTTCCCTTCCCCCACTTGTTTTTTTATTTGTTTTTGGTCTTTTTTTTTTCCATGTGCTTTTTTCTATGTCTCCAGCTCCTCGAAAGGACTAAATCAGGCTTAAATTGTTGATGTTGTTTTAAATATTTTTGGTTCTTTCTCCTCATAGGAATTGCGCGTGCTGCCATGTACCCATGAATTCCACAAAGTTTGCATTGATCCGTGGCTTATTGCCAGCCGCACGTGTCCGCTCTGTCTCTACAATATCGTCGGTAAGTATGTGAGGTAGGAAGAAAAAATAAATAAAACCTGAATAAAAAGAGATTGTAACTTTCTAACTTTGTAACGCTGCTAATTTTTTATTTTATTTTAAAGGGTGAATATATAAGTGGTAAAATGAAAAGCAAAAATGTTAGTTTAAATGACAAAAGTTAGTTCTGCTAAGAATCGAAAACACAGGCAACCGGCAGTCACAGTGGTATTTAAAAGGCACCTTAAAGAACACAACAAAAACACTTTACCACCTTCGATGAACACACAATGGTCCTACTCTTGAATTTTCGGTGATACTCCTTCACCTTCATCAGAAGTTGTGCGAGAAAATAAATAGTTAGTTCTAACAAAAATTGGTTTGGTTTAAAGATTTATAAAATTTAGGGAATATTTTTTCCAAATTTTAGGAAATTTTCCTAATTTTAAGAGCGGTCGAACAAAGTCACTTTTGAGTCTCTTTTGAGAGCGCTGTTGCTTCCCCAGTAGAGTCCAAAATTATTATGCCTTTCTGTGAATGGGGGGGGGGGGGCTTGGTTGGTGTGGGGCCTGGGGAAATTTGCCTGTTTGCACCGTTCCAACTCTGGCCCTGTCCGTGGCTCTTCCTGTTCCCTGTACATGTTCTGATGCATAATTTTTTTATTTTAATCCTACAAATTTACAGGGGTGCATAAAATTCACATAGGACAAAATTTCCCACAAAATTTTCCTACAAATTTTTCAAATTTCCACAGCCTTTCACTATGTAGGCAAGCCATTATTCGGTGAATTTCCTCAGTTCGCTGAAATTTCCCGCGAACCTCGTTCTAGCGTTCTGGCATATTCTGCACCCCTGCAAATTTATCTACATGTAAGTAGTTCGTGAACTAATGAACATCTAGACTTTCAAAATGATCACAACTATCCAACCACTATTTGCAGACCAGCCTCTTACACTATTGATAATGAGTTGCTTACACTGTTGACAAACCAGCCACTGACACAGTGACAAATCAGTCGTTTACACCAACGACAGATCAGTCATTTACGTTATGGAAAAATCGGTAGTTTATCAAACACTATTGGTAAATCAGTCATTTCACTATTAATAAATCATTTCTTTACACTATTAACAAAGCTGCCATTGACAGATCATTCAATTGCATCATTAACTGTAAGGATCTTAAAAAAAATCAATCAGTTACACAGTAACAGAGCACATTGAAAACATTCAGTTGCACTTTAAACAAAGATTTCATTAACAAAGACGTGGCATATGCATTAATAAATCTGTTGCTGATACTGTCATACATCAGACGACCGTATGGTTTACACTACTGAAAATGTAATAACTTGAGCTATAGCTATCCTCCATAAGTTATAGTTTGCGGTTATTGCGTAGTCCCCAAACCCCTGCCAAATGGTAGTTTACGTAATATTCCATTCATGACACAGTATTTTTAAACTTAAGTTTTATTAAATTTTAAATTAAGTCCAATTGACTGTACCAGTGAGAGTGTGAAATAGGTCAACACGGCATTGTCAAGCATATCTGTGTGCACTCTTTCTAGCCACATTTTTATTATTGCAGCAAAAATGTCCGAGGCACTGATGGTGCATTAATTGTCTTAGCGGTGACGTGATGAACTGTTTGACGACCTTCTCTGATAACGGACTACCTTTAAACTCCTTGACCTAGGCACTTACGAAAATATAAGATAAGAAAAAATTCTCGGAAGCTAGTCTGTTGTTATCATAACAAGCTTTTGCCGCCACTTGCTTACAAATAGGGATGAGCCGAGTAGGTAAATCAGTATTAATGTTCATCACGTAAAAATATTCATCAGTATTAATGTTTAGTATTAATGCTCATCACAGTGGCGCAGTCTTTTGGATTGCATTGTTATTTCTCGTGTTATTAGTTTACAAGATGCAAGAAGGAAAAGCCAACAAGATGTGCACAGAATCCACTTAAGAGGTATTTTGGATTATACTACAATCCGTGGTCAAGCAATGGTCAATTAGACAGAGGTCATAAAAATACAATATAAAATAAAAAATACAAAATAAAAATATAAAAAAACAACAAAACTGTAAGGTACCAAAGACTAGCAATTACAGGGAAAAAAGGATACATAACCTCAGATAGTTAAACTAAACTAAAAACTGTAACAAAAAACCTAATTCTGGAACTGGAATCCACAAAATAGGCAAGAAAATGACTTCCTCCATGAAAAGCAAAGGTGGACTAAGGAAGATGTCTCCTGTCTGAAACCTAGTAACCAAATTTTGAAATACCCAGTGTGTTTATACTCTTTTATTTATCTATTATCTGGCAAAATATGGTTGTGGATGGGGGAGAGGGGGATGGAGCTGTGCCAAAATTCAAATAGCTTCAACAAGATTAATTCTAACGAGGTATTGCTTTTTGGTAAACAATATTTTTGTGTTATATACAGGTCATAGGAGTGTCCCTTATTTGTAAGACATTGCCCTCATGAATCAGATTTATCATTTACCCTTAAATTTGATTTGTACCATGGTTAGCATTTGCTCAGGTGGGAGGTGTGTCCCGTATTTATACCATGTTGTCGTAATGAATGGGATTTACCATTTGCCCATAAATCTGATTTGTGTGACGGTTAGTATTTGCGTAGGTGGGAGGTGTGTCCCATACGATGTTGTCCCAATGAATGGGATTTACCATTTTCCCATAAATCTGATTTGTGCGATGGTTAGTATTTGCTTAGGTGGGAGGTGTGGCCCGTATTTATAGGATGTCCTACTGATTAGGATATATCATTTTCCCTTAAATTTCAATTGTGCGATGGTATTCTTTTGTTTAGTATTTGCTTAGGTGGAAGGTGTGTCCTGTATTTATACAATGTTGCCCTAATACAGTTGTTTATTATCTGTTAGTTTTCCTGGCGCAGTAAGCTTTTTAAGAGTGTGATGGGTAGATGAGACCAGCTGAATACTTTCCGTCATTTTCCTTAAATTCGCACTGGAGGAAGCAGCAGATAACTCCATCCCTTTTCTGGATACCAGTGTTATTATTAAAGAAAAAGACGAAAAGAATTCGCACATTTTAGGAAACCGATACACACTACTCTTATCAATCCATTATGATTGCTTGTAGTCCCACTGTATGAGTTTAATGTTGATAAGAATGAAATGAGGGATTGTTTTTCTCGTGCTAATAGTAAACTTCCACTCAATAAACAAATTGTTTACATTTTTTTAAAGTGCCTGGAAAATGGTTTCCCTCTCACTGTTCAACTAAACTAATTGCTTCTGAATTCCGATTGTATGATGAACAGGGCCCTGCTACACTAACACATTTTTGAAGTGTCTCTTTTTTTCAAAGTATTGCTGAATCGCTTAGGAAACTGCTCACCACACAAAATATTCAACTGGTCACTTCTACCAATCCACCTCTTAAAAAGCTTATTAGCCCGCAAAACTAAGCAATAACAAATAACTGCAAAAAACTGCACAAAATGTAGTCTATCAAATTCCTTGTAACTAGCCATCATGCAGCACTGCTCGTTTACATAGGTACTAAAACAAGTAAAAGAATACCATCGCACAAATCAAAGGCCAAATGATAAACCCTATAACAATGAATAAATACGGGACACACCCCCCGACCTGGCTGACACAAAAATATTATTTACCGAAAAGCAATATCGCTCTAGGATTGCTTTTTGTATTTTGGAATAAAACCCCGTCCACAACTATTTTACCAGATAATAGTAAAATTAAAGGCCATACTCCTACTTGTGCATAAACTGGTATTTTGAAATTTGGCCCCATACAAGGGTGGTCCACAAAAAACTGACGACCCAACATTTTGTAAGTCCAATTTTTCTATTAACACCCCTCAGAACCAGGAGAGGACAGAAATATTCCTGTTTCATTAGATTTGATTTGTCCTCTCCTGGTTCTGAGGGGTGCTAACTAGAAAAGTTGGACTTAGAAAATGTTGTGTCGTCAGTTTTTTGTGGACCACCCTGTATGTTCCTATTTTGTTTCAGCTTTCCTCACTTTCATATCTGCTTTCGCAGGGCACTTCTTAACTGTTTTCTGGATTTCGGCTGCGGAATTCGGTTTTCTGTTTGTTTGTTTGATGTGTTTAACTGGCTGATGTTATGTCTCTTAGTGTCCTGTAACTGCTAGTCGTTGGCATGTTCAGTTTATTGGTTTTTTGCGTATTTGTATGATCTCAGTATAATCGACCTTTCCTTGACAATGGAGTGCAGTATAATCTGAAACGCAGCTTAATAATATTAATATTGAACTTTGTGTGCACCTTTGACGGCTTTCTTTTGTTACATCCATGTTTCGATGTTTTTGTTTGCTTTAATTAATTTTACAAAGACTTGGTTCGTGTTTGTGTATCAGAAGCAGTCCTTCATGTATTGACTGACCTGCTGTAAAATTCATCGATAAAATGGTTTGCAGATGGCATCACGGTAGGGATGGGTGATAATGAAACTGATTCCAAATGGTTATCGTGATAAGTTGCCTTGTCATATTTGCGATTATCCCGATATTACATTATTCTTGTAGTTGTCGAATTGCCCAGTGGCCTAATGATTAGTCTTTACACAATTTTTATCTGCATATGCAAGATGTGCATATGCTAGATGCATGAAGGAAAGTTATGGTACTAGGCCTACATACTTGGTTTCTGGAATATTATACATTATATTTACGTACAATAATGGTTGTAAAACACTATAATTGTATTTTTAAGCACCGTCCATTGGCTTTCCTACTATCCCTTAATTTGGCACAATGGCAAAACTTCAAGCGATGATTTTATGTCCCATGTGTGTCTAGGTGTCCCATGTGTGTATGTGTGTGCGATTCAAACCATGGTTCTGTTAATTAGGTGACAAGGACACTAACTACCCGGCCGTTCTTGCCCGTTTTGTTCTGGGTCCACGAGGAACCCTCACGAAGTTTGTGATGCACGTTGGGATGTAGTTTTTTTCATGTTTGCAGTATATATCCCACAGGACATGATGCCAAACTAAGGGTTAAAAGCAATTCAAAGATCGAGAATAAATAAAAGAAAGATCTCAAACACAAAGAAATAAGTCTACTCATTTTACATTTAAATTTAATTTCTGAGCGACTAGTATGTGATAACCGTGCAACATGTAGAACCTTGCAAAAAATAATATCATACAAGTTCTACACTGCGATAAAATAGCAGTATTAGATTTTTACCATCCCTACATCATGGTAGAATGGAGCGATTTTCATTCATCTTAAGTGTAACTGAGTGAAAACCAAAAATGTTGAGTTATAAAACAGTTTCAGGAATTAACCCTCTTTAATCATATCTGTAGATGGAAGTGTAGGCGACGGTCAGATATCTGCAAAAGCGCAGAACTAGTTATAAAAAAAAATAAATAACATCCATCTTCATTATGGGAAAGCAGAAAGTCAACTCACCAAAGTTTGTTTTAACGTTCATTTGAAGATGTCCACAGAGGATGCCAAAACTGTACCTCCCATAACATAATTCCATGCTTTTATCGCTCTCAGCATAAAGAGATATTGCCTCTCGTTTAGTTCAGGCTAGTTTATGACAGTGGCCGCACATCCTAATAAAGAGGCTGATCAACAGAGATTTGTACGTGAGGGTACTTGTAGGCCAACGATGAGATCGGCCTTCAGTGTGTGAAGTGCCCACAAGTTAGTCAAGGCCAAACTTTTCAAGTCTCACAAAAAGTGCTGCAACCCAAGCATTTCCTAGATGAAATTGATGAAACATCTTTGAACTGACTCCAATATTACTTTCCGTTGTGGTTTATGAATTGCTCGGCTTGGGGGGGGGGGGAGTCGGACAGAGAAAGTTTTTCCACAAGCTTAACTTCAGGTGGAAACTGCTTCTTAGAAACACATATCACCTCACAATAAGTAATACCTGACATCACCGTACAGAAGTGATTAAAACTGCATGCTAAACCGTAAAAGTTTGTAAGATTGTCATTGCGTCTGATAAACTTTGCATTTATCACTTTTCATGGTCTTATCAGTTCCTGAAGCATTCTATTTTTCTTCCCAGATTGTAAGCACGAACCTAGTTCTCCACAGTGTCTACCTGACGAACGGCGACCGGCTTCCTTGTGGTCGCAGTTTGGGACTGCCATTCCCAGCACTAGTTCCTTGGGAAGTCCTGGTCTCTCCTCCCACGGATTTTACCAAACGCCCACCACCCCATACATGGAGGGACAGTACATTATGCCATCATCGTTGTTCAGCTCTTCAAGTGCCAGTGCTTCTGTCGGCAATGGTGTGGGTGGCTTTTCCCGGTTAGGCCTCCCATCCCGGGGTCGGCCACCGCCTATGTCACGGCCGTGTCATGTGTATCCGGGGAGTAACAGTGGTAGTAATAACATGAGGGGTCGGTCGGTACCGGGACCATGCTTTCCCGATACCTCGTTTTCGAATCAGAAACATAATTTCCCGAGCAAAGTGACGCCGTTGCCCTCCAATCTCATGCCACACTATTGGTTGTCGCCGTGGTCCGTATATCGTCCTCCGCAGCTGCCCCAGTATCATTGTTCTGTGCACGCATGTAAAGAAAATGTGGACATGAAATGTGAGCACACGCCGATGAGGAGTTGCCTTTTAGTTAGTCAACAGCCACCACAGTCAAGTAGTGGAGAAGACAGTGATCCGTACATGATGTTGCAGCCTGTGGTAAGTTTGGATGATGAATAGTGATCAATGGCTTTGGTGTTCTAGTGTAAGTTTTGGTGGTTGGCTTTGGTGTTCTTTTGTCAGTATGGATGATGCCAGTTGGCTTTAGTGCTTGAGTATAAGTTTGGGTTACGAATGATGTAGGGCGGAAGGTGACAATCGTATTGAGATTGATGAATATTTACGGAGTGGATGCATTGCAACATGACATGCTGTGAAAGAACATTTACCAAGAATGAATTTCATTAACGAAGAATGAACGGGTTCAAAATCTGGGACGGGGTGGTCGCCTCAAAAAAGACAAAATAATATTACGACGTTGATTCTTGCAGGTAAATACGATAATAGTTCTTGCAGGGGTTCTTTGAACGAACCAGCATCATCGCAATAAGTAGGCATCGTTGCTTTTAAATTTTTTTTAGCTACCAAAATTAGTTTCCTTACAGTATTGACAACTAGGCGAGTAGAAGTAAAAAAAATATTCTTTCTGTCTGGCTGGCTTGCTCATTTTTTGGTCGTTATGTTTCATAGTTGCTAACTGGGTGCAACTTGCTCACTTGGGACGCAAAATGCCATAATAGCAAACATTGCGGGAAAAAATTACGGATTTTTTTTTGTAAAATTTCTCTGGGACTTTTGATTCCTTATTCATTAAATTTCTGAATTTGTGAAAAAATTATTAGAGGGAGAAGCCTTTCTACTTTGTCCCTAACACCCAATTAGTGAGAAAAAGGAAAATAACTCTAAGGAAGGTACAAAATCGCGCTAAAGTAACGGATTGATTAACAAGTTTTCAGCCATTACGCTTATCAACAAAGGTACCAACACAAGCCAAAACGGCTACTCACAAATATTTTTTAAATACATTTTTTTAATTTTGCTCTACGTTGTGTCTCGAGTGGACGAAATCTCAGAAAAAGGCTTTGAGAATATTTGAGCGTCATTCAGAGTGCAAGGGAGCATCAACCTGAATTTCTTAGGCATAGATGACTAGAACGTGTACTTTAAAAATATCAAGGATGTCCATCTCAAATTTCGGAATTTCATTTTTTTTTCTGTAGGATGGGGTAACACCAAAAACTCATAAACACTGTTTTGCCAATATCTTTGCTGCTTTTTGGAGATAATTACTAATATTGGATGTCTAAATGTAGGTTCTCATACCTACTTAACCTGATGAGCGCGGCTTCAGTCTGTTCCCACAACCCCTTCCAAACTGCGTATTACCAGGAGGAAATAAATAAAGCATACGCATAAGCATTGGCTTTCATTTCCTCCTGGTATTACCCAATCAGCACGGAACAGTGTGATATAAGACAAAGTGTTTTAAAGGCTAGTCAAACAAGATTCGAACTGAAAAAATGTAATAGTTCTGATAATTAGTCAACATGTTAGAAAATTAGTTAATCCTAACTAACATCAAAATTGTGCCGATTAGAAGCAAGCTGTGGTGCACAGACTAATTTTTTGGACATGGAGCAAAAAAATGTTTTTTGTTTTTTTTGTTTTTAACTTCTAAACCATCGAACAGACGGACTCAAAATTGGTAATAATTAATAGTATTCATCATGAAATTTTGTACCAAATAGGTTATACCTACGGTTACGGTAGTGTAACCCTTACACCTTACTCATAGACATTACGTACTTCAAATGCAGTTGTAACGAACATCATTGCAAGCATTGGAAATATTTTTACGAAGTTATATAAATAAGAGTAGCAATACATTATAACTTAACTTGGCCACTTTTATGATTACAATTTCATGGTTAGCCAAAAATTTATTCAGAATTTGGAAATTGGTGGTTTTAATAATACTACAGGAATCAAGTCCAGCTACACACTGCTCCACGTCATTCGCTATGGCCACTAGTCCACTGGCATAAAGATAACTCACTGAACCAGTTATCAAATTCACAACTGTGACCAGGATTCCATTCAACTAAATGTGTTCATTTGTAGGCTATGGAGAGGGGCTACTACCAACACACACTCATAAGGCTCTACAAAGGTTAAATAAATAGACATAAATCACTGCAAATAATATAAAGGACTGGTTTGCCAGTTCAAATCTGGATAACGTCATTTGAATGAAATGTAAGTGCATAAACAAATTGAGCAATTGTGCCCCTCCCCGTTTTTTCGAACCCCGATTCTTTATGGAATTCCCCAGTCATGATATGCATCTACTCAATCTTTTCATGTTTTTTAGATTTTTCTCAACATTTTAAATGATAATCGTTGTTAAAGAGACCATTCTTACGTGAAGTAGAATTTATGTGATAATTTGTGGATTTTTAGTCTTTCTTATAAGTACAAATCACAAAAATCTGCGAAATGCCATTGTGGGTTTTAACTCTCTCTTCAGTGAAGGTAACAAAAAGCTGAAAAAATGCCAAATTCTTTAAGTACCATGCACAAGATTAAGGATTGGTATAATTCCACTTATCTCGTCTCGATTAAATCTTCGAGTTACTGTAAAGGTGGTCTACCACCAAATCCAGTTTTTGGACTTTACATTTACAAACTTTATTAGAACTAAGGATTGTTGGGCTACCCCACCACCCATCTCAGAATTGATATTGCAGCTGCACCCAACTGAAAATTTCAATTTATTGGATACACCATTTTACACATAATGCATAAAACCTGTCTGTGTGTGTTACAAAATAAAAAGTCCAATTTGTAACCCTTTCACTTCACTTATCTGTATTCTTAACTGTAACACAAATTTATTTTACAATTTCGTTCTTCTTTTTCTTCAATAGGGTTTGCGGATGGTTCAGACGTCCGTTGCCGCAGACATCTGCCCTCGGGGCTCGATGGCTGCGTCCTCATCACTTAACGTTAGCAACTGTAGCATGTGCGGCAGCTCGGAGACGGGCCCTAGTGATGCATCACTACATGCATCCGCCGCTGGATATTGCAGTGCCACAGGAAGTGCAGAGGGTGCATTGCCTTCTGTACACCTCCAGCCGGCCTGTGCTAATCTTCGGCGCCTGCACGGCGAAGCCAACGGTAGGCAAGATCTAAGCTGCAGTAGTTGCAGTAGCACTTCGCTTGAGAACGTTTCTCGTGTTGTGCATACGTCGCGGGGAAGCTCATTGGACTTAGAGCTGATGCCTGCCACCAGCGAAAGTGGACACCCGTGCCCACCTCCGCTGGACGCCCCTAGTGACGGTTACAGCACGGATGTGTCGTCGTGTGACAACCATAATCCTCCGGTATATTCTGCGCCGTTGCCGCTACCAGCGAACAACAACGGAAAGGACAGTGCTAATCAAGGACTGACTTCGACAGGGTTTCTACTGCCACGTTGCCCGCGATCAGCAGGTAATCATTCGACGCCGCCAACAATGGACGTTCAATCACCTCCTCGGCTTGTGCCGTGGTGGGCGTTAAACGCAGCGTGCGTCGATGGGAAGTGTAACTGTCCACAGTGTCACCGTGACCGGACGTTTGAGTGGCGGAATTGTAGCCACGGACACAATGGTGCCGGCGATGACGGGAGTGGCTCGTGCACATGCAGTGGCACTGGGACTGAATCCGATGGAGACAGCCTAAAGGACTTCCCTCCCCTCCCACATGGCCGGTACGTGCAGTTTTGCGACAGCCCGAACTGGCCATTACGTGCCTCCACCCCCCTCCTTGTGTCTCCTCATCTCCCAAATCCCCGTGACAGTGGCCAGCTTTCGCCTCACACAGCAACATCCCAACGCGCACCAACTCCAATCAAAGAAACTAACTCGCTCAGGATATCCTCCGCTTCGCCAAAAATGCAAGAATCTACCGCTTCAGGTGCGCCAGCCATGTCATCGTCTTCGTGCTCCAGTGAAATGTGTCAACCACAGACGGCAGGCACAAGTACTTCTTCATCCAGCTCAGTGCGGTGTGCATCACCTACACGACCGGTGAAACTGTTTATGAGCTATTATCAAGGTGAGGACAATGTTATTATCTCACACCATTTGTATAATTTTAATTCTACTAAATTGCCAACATTATGTTTACTAAACAAATGCTATGATGTTTCCAGAAGATGTGCTTGAATACATCGTACTTTTACTTGGTAAAGACAAAAGGTTTGCAGTTTGCATTGAACATTACTAAGGCTATTGAAACATTATCTGAAAAGGTCGTAAAAACTGCATTTTCTAAGTACAGCAAAACTTCTTCTGACCAAGATTGCGATGGTTAGCACGGCGATGCGCTTTTATTACATTTGGGAAGTCTATTGGTGGCTTGTATACATCCTATCACCCACCATTACGATCAGCTTAACACTAGCGATTGTGTAAATTGGTTATAATGATAGGTGATGTAGACCTCATAAATGGCAAATCCATACAGCCCATTTATTAGGTGGTGGTGGTGGTGATGGTATAATTGTGTCAACTGTCGCCATCTTACCCAAAGGAAGAAGTATCGCTGTACTTCGAAAATTTTCCAAAATTAGGCCTAAAAGTAGTTTGGTTACCACAACTTTGAAATTAAATAAATACCGAAGCAAACCTATTTCAGTTTGGTTTTGGACTTAAATGTCGGACTGCCCAGTACCCTGAGCCAACATGAAGTAAACTTAATGATCCATACTTCTAAATTCTACTTCTACAACAGAAGACCCGAAACTAAGGCATTCGATAGAGTCAGTGGCAATGCTAACGAAGCTGCCCAGCCTTATTATTCGCTACGTCATGACAATGCATCATTAGCATAACAGGAAATCAAGCTGTGCTTTAAACCAGTGCCATCTAGTAATGGACATGTTAACAATACGGTGGTATTGGCAATGTGGGTATAACATAAACGGGTAGTGCAGACACTACAGTACAAGCTGTGTTAGTATGGCTCAGTAGTTGGGCTTCACGCCTTGGTCCCAAAGATTGTGGGTCCAATCAGGCAGTCTGACATTTAAGTCCAAAGTGGAAACAGGTTTGCGTCTGTATTAATCGATTCTATTAGGCTTTTTATTCTCTTGGAAATTAAAACATCGGTCAGTCAGTAGGAGCATTTTTTCAATACATTTTTTTGGGAAGAGGCAATATCCTACCGTACCTTTTTTTTTTTTTTGATAATAAGCTATTAAAGACAAACCCAATTGTATGCATTTTTAAAGTTGCTTCCTATATAGTAACACCATGTTTACTGCCAAGAGAGGACTAAAACCAAAATAGGCCTAATAGGCCCCAACATCACACAATAGGCCTAAAAGAAAAAAAAACCGGGCTGGAAGGAATAAGTAAGTTTGTCAGGTTAATGGAACCAAACCTTTTTTTTTGTTAGACCTTAAGGGGTTAAACTTATGGGATGGCTGATTGTACTACATTCCCTTCAACTATTTTTTAAAATTCTTTTTAAACTTTTTCTTCATTCGCAACCTACGTAATAATTCAAAAGTTGACAGTACAGCAAAATTTTAGACAAATCATAGTCCTGTTAGGGCAATTTAACGAACACAAAATCGGACTGGTTTCAGCAAGCTAAAAAAACAGAAAGTACTGCTTGTTTGGGGCTCCATTCTACTCAATGTTAGTACATACCCACATTTAGGCCTAAATTTTAGTTTCGTGTTACGTCTGTTTGACTTCTTCCATCGAGCTAAACTCTACACTACTTGTTTTTATGGCATCGTTCTCTTAAGGATTCAAATCGTGTATTCTT
>JAHWFP010032187.1:54851-71608 GCA_023313725.1 Lithobius niger
TTGTTTTTATGGCATCGTTCTCTTAAGGATTCAAATCGTGTATTCTTAGCCTCTGGTAGTAAGCGGGTATGCTCCGGTAGTATGTGGGCACACTCGTTTCCCATTGTCTCGCAAAGTGGATAGCAACATTTTTTGCACCATCTTTGGATTTCCGGGTATGAGGGCGGTTCCATGTTCATCAAGGTTACTTTTTTCATTTGTGTGGTGTTGAATGGTAAGAGATTCATTTGCTCTCACATGGGTATCTCAAGCTGAATTGGAGACGAGAAGGGTTGTTGTTTTACTCCAGTTTATACACAAGGGCTCGTCATTCGTCGCTTATGCGCCGAATGGATATAAGCTATATACATGATGAAAGGGGTGAAACCAGCCAGAAGTCACGTCATAGAACACTCCGTTTTTTTTTTTATAATCACTATTATAATCACTGGAACCAGGGCTCGAATTGTCTCAGAAAAATGGCATAGAAGAAATGCGATACAAAATGTTTACTTTGTTTGAAACGATAGCCATTTTTGTTTCACTTTTACTTCGCTACACGCACGGATGCTTGGTCAAGACTGGCATCGAATGCACGTTAAGACTATTCTAACCCGCGTCTGAAACGAAAGCGCCACCAACTAAATACCGAAGTTCATGGTAAAACCAATGATTTCCCTGAATGCATGTACGACACTTGGCCTGCCTATAAAGTAGGAGGGATTAGCATGTCCGTGTCAGCCAACACGATCATGACTACGCTGTTATGTTGTATCGTTTAATACAGTTACATCGCTAAACTGCGATGCATTATTTAATTTTGCATCGCTGAAGTTGAAATTTGTGGTGCAAATTGCGATGCGATACCGCTCATTTCGAGCCCTGGGAACTCACGCTGAACGTCTTTATTGTTAACTTGTCTCGCATTTGAAATCATTATTTGTACCACTACATTGTTCGGAGCGATCTGAGAAGCTTTTTGGTCTTTGCTATCCCAGTCAACTTCCGGTAATGGCCGGGACTTTTAGCTTTATGCCAAATTGCTTCTCAGATCGCTCTGCACAACGTAGTGGTACAAATAATGACTTTGAACGTGAGACAAGTTATCAATAACGGCATTCAGCGCGAGTTACAGTGATTATAATAGCGAGTAAGCGGTAAATTTAATAACGCTCAATACAGGTACGGATTGTTCTACGATATGACTTCTGACTGGTTTCTCCTCTTTCATTATGTATATAGCCTGCATCCACGCGACGACGAGCCCCTCTTGAGTTTATATCGTGTTTTGTGTCCATGTGGTAAGATGCAGTGGTATTTCCCCCTACATTATTCCTGTTATCTACCATGTTTTTTTTTCACCCGAACGCACAGGCAGTGTAGATTGCAAGCCCGAAGAAGACAAACGGTAGTGCTCTAACAGGGCTTTGGTTTGTTGAAAATGTTCTGTACTGTCGAAGAATAAACTTTGAATGATTGTGCAGGTTGTGAATGAAGATGAATTCCCAATTTCAAAGTAATAAAACTCCACATGGCTTTTTCAGTTATATTTAGAGCAATTTAAAAATGTCTATTTATGCAAAATGCAAGTGTATATTCTGTTTTCTCCTCTTCAATTTCTAAAGTCAATTCTAAATTTCTTTCCAGGTACCGTAGTATCTGTTCCCTTGCAGCAGAGTCAGGCCTACGATCCAGCCAATCTGGTGTAACTATCAATGAATAGACAGACAAACAGATATGTGTAATATTTTATCAAGTGTGGAAATTTGTGTAAAAAAGCTGCTTTGTGGTATGGAAGAAGTGAAAATGGATCATCAGCCATCGAGCAAAGACATCTGAGCACATCGGAAGACATCAGGAGCTTGAGATGGCATTGGAAGCTGAGTCAACAAATCTAGTCGTTCTTATGATATCCTAAATTATTTACAACTGTGGTAAAAGAAAATTGTGCAATTTTTATTTTATGTCATTTTATTTTATAAACTTCACTACATAGTCCGTTGAAGATTTTTATTTCTACGTGGTAATTGTCAAACTGTTATTTTTACAGATAAGTTTTATTTCTTTACTGTGGAAGCAAACAGGGTTTACGAATATTCTTCCTCGTGTATGATGATATTGCTCGTATATCTAATGCAGAAAGGTTCATTATGCAAAATAAGAAACTTTCATTTTCACTTTGAGCATCACAGTGTGAACAAAATTAATTTTTTACATCCCCCCCCCCCCGCCCACATCCATATAAATACAATAGTTCAAAATTTTTAAAGTAGCACATGAATAGTGCATAAATCCAGTTCGTGTATACATTATTGGCATTGGCCGTTTCATTGTGTCTTATCGCATTCGTATGTATATTGTGAGAAATGGCAAAAGCCTGTTACAGTGGTAGCTACTAGACTTACAGAAGTAAGTTTAACCCTAATTTAAATTTCGTTTAACACAATTACCACAATGAGGGCATAAAAAAAACCAGTTCCATTTTTGATCCACTTGAATTTTCGGTGAATAATTCAACCGTTCATCTTCATCAGAAGAACCCTCTACAAAACACACGAAAAGTAGTTACACCATGTCTTCATTGAGTTAAACAATACGCTGCCTTCGTTGTGTTAAACGAAAGTTAAATTAGGGTTAACTTTAGTACCGTAATGTGGAAATAATGCTGAAACAATGTAACAAACAATGTAGACACAATGTTACAACCACGAAGACGTTGTTAAAACATTGCTGCGTATTGTGCTTAAACTTGCTGCCAGCTAACATCCAAATATGGACAATTGCTGCTATATCTTGATGCTGCTTAATATAAAATAGAAGGTATAGTCCTCAAAACCATACAAAAATAATCACCAGTTTCTTAGGCCGGGAAAAAAAAATTGTTCGGTTCTCGGGCGCGGGCGGGTCCCCAAAAATCATGCGGGTCAATCGCTTTTTATTTCATTCGTCTTACGTCGTTACCCGTGGAGTGAGGCACTATCGAAATATTTGTTCTTGCGAAAACTATTGGACACAATTATTTCAAACTTATTACACGCACGCAACAGATATTCATTAAAATGCACAGAAAAAATCGGACAAATGGCTTTAATAGTGTCGGAGAACCGTTGTTTTTTTGTTTTTTAATTACGGGCAGTAGCCAAATGAAATCGAAAATCTCCGTGTTGACAAAACGCGTCCGAAAGTCGGCGTTAGGCTAAAAATCGTTGTTCGAACTTGTTCCCACCTGATAATAGTGTGAAGGTTTATACGCTCCATTTCCATTTTAGTTTTGCATCGTGGCTGCTGATTTAATTTTTTAATGCTGTGAAACATCATCTTTCTTGTAATTTGTAATGACGAACTAAAACACAAGTGCTCTCAAGCGCTCACGTGAAATCCGAAGCGATTGGCGGCATCCATGTTGAAATCGCGCATCAGCCAATGAGATCACGCAAATCGGTCACGTGGTACCAACCAACCAATAACGGAACGCGATTTTAAAATGCTTTGGAAAATTAGCTTGAAATGGCCAGAAACGGCCTACTACAATTTGCCTGATTGGCCAATGCCAAACGGCCATCGAGAAAATAAGTTGAGAGGCCTAGTTTGAAGGGAATTCCAGCTTTCCAGCTAATACAAGATGGCAGCGCCCAGTCAAATGCTTCGACCGCTACCGCTGATCAAAAATGACCAATTTTCTGCTTTTTGACTTAGGAAAAAAGAATGAAAAACACATTTTTGCTGTTTTCAGTTTAATAAAATTGTAGATATTGGTAACAACGGTTTTTTTTTTTTTTACAGAATTCGATGCACAACATGTCAGGAATTTCAGCGGTTCGCATTTCGATATTTTGACGGAAAATTGCGTTTTTCGACCCATTGTTTACATTCAAAGCTTTGACGTATATATACGTCGTTACTGTGTTTGGGATGATTTTTTTTGGACGTATATATACGTTCATACTGCTTAAAAGTTAAAGAAAAATGTTGAGCATTTTCATAGCATTTTGAAAATAAATAATAAAATAAAAAGCCGGGTGGCCTGGTCCTTTTTCGACTTTCGAAATGCCCGAGAACCAAACTTATTTTTTTTCCCGGCCTTAACTTTTCTTTTTCGAAAATGAAAGTTTCCAACATGCCAGAATGAAACCTTTATGTCCGTACATGACATCCTGTTAAAAAAAAAATAACAATATGGGCTGTCAGACAGATCTTACCAGTGAAGCTTTTAATTTAATCTGTTTATATCGTTGGAACCTTGTCGGGGTAAAAGAAAATAAACGAAACTTATAATTTTGGCATTTTTTAGCCAATTCTTTTTCATAGCACTCCCAACATGAGTTGACCGTTAAATGTTGCACGCCTCCACACTAGTGGCGTTATACTACGATATAAATTTGTAGAGCCTTCTTTACCTTTTTCAATGCTAGCGTCTGGACAAAATAGGATATTAAA
This sequence comes from Lithobius niger, assembly GCA_023313725.1. Taxonomy (NCBI): domain Eukaryota; kingdom Metazoa; phylum Arthropoda; class Chilopoda; order Lithobiomorpha; family Lithobiidae; genus Lithobius; species Lithobius niger. The sequence continues at coordinate 59,268 of JAHWFP010032187.1, forward strand.
GTGATATCACTGCCACAACTTCGGATTTTACAGTCTGCGTGTAAACAGATACTTTTTAACTGAAAAAGTCCAAAATAAAGAGTAGCGCCATCTGATATTGTCCTATATTTTCCGGCGATGTCGTTCATTACTGCAAGTTTCATTTGCCTGGGGGAGGGATTGCAGCTTTGAGCTACCCTCCCTTGGATCTGCTCTTGCGTTATACTCTACAGGCCAATGTAGACAAATTTTGCGCATTGGGAACAGGTTTAATGAGCTGTGGGCGACATCGCTGAATTGTTCGGTGAATGCAGGAAAGTGTTCATTACATGGTTCACTGATTCGATCATGGATGGCGCTATTCCTTTTTTAACATTTTTCTAAATATTGTCCTTTTACGGAATAGAATAGAACCAACACGCAAATATTAATGCTTCACAATGCATATTAATATTAATAATATTTAATATTATTAATATTTAATATTAATAAAAATGAGCCAAGGCTTGATTTTACTTTTTTGTCTATTTGGCCTACAGCCTAAGTGATATTGAAGAATAGCAATAGCTCTACACATTTGTACTGTAGTTTAACGCCATCTATTGGCTGAGACACAGCTTCCTTATATGTATTAAGGCTTAACACTCGGTTTCACGTAGCATGCTAACAGCGTCGTCCAAGACCGCCAAAAACTACTGCGAGGCGCGCTGAAAGCTCCTGAATCATAGCATTGATTAGTGCTAGCGGAATGCGCAAGAACGTGGTAGTCTTCTCATGATTAGATTTCCCGGTGTTGCAGTATTAAACGAACATTATTTTAAGGTAACGGTGACTATCCTTGAAGTCTTCGGACGATTTATTGCCTCTTCAAACGATCGTTTAATACATTTTTAATGAGAATGGAAAATGCCGCAACTTAATATACAGAACAATACACACCTACCTTGGTTATTCTTCTGTTTGAAATTCATGAAATTAAACCTCCGGAGGCTTTGTTTTGACGTCGAGTGGACAAAGCGGTATGTAGCAAGAAGCCATTGTCAATGCAATGTTTCAAGTTTAAAATCCACGTATCACACGTCACGAGTACCTTTTACTGTTCAGTATGCATGCTAGAGCAGTTCATTTTCGGGGTGTTCGCAGCGTGACTGGTGGCAGAATCAGCAGCTAACTGGACGACGCATTGAATTTCTAACGTTAAGCCTTTTAAACATATGAAGAAGCCTTGGCTGAGACGTGCAAAGCAAAATAGTTCTGGATTCTATTGATACAAAATTAAATTAAAATGTTTAAAACACGAGCTTGATAATTTAATGGCTACTGCATCAATATGTCTTGTCTTTTATTTTGCATTAATAAGTATGTTTCCAGGTTCAGACACATTTTTAACTCATGACTTGAGGTTCATTTGAAGCAACTGATCCTAGAATTGTGATGTTTATGCTTGAACCATTGGTGGAATTAGTAAGCTCAATAGTCGCTGCCCGATGTTATTAATGGGACATCAAAGGTTTCCTGAAAAACTTAGTCTCCCACAATTCCACGTAAACGCTATACCTAGCACGATTTTACTTCAATTTGCCCCAGAATGCAATGGCTAGCATCCATGCAACAGTCTACCTGGGGAGCACCTTGCAGGTAGTCAAACTGCCAAGATGGGCGTAAAAATGGCGGCCATTGCTTTGCATTCCACGTCGAGAAAATATCAACAACCAAAAGAAGTCATTGATAAAGGTTTCCGAGAACTCACTGAGAAACGTGACGGGAACAGTTTAATTTTCGGACAATTCCCACGTATTGCCTTATTCATGAGCACAACCTAAAAAAAACCAAGGGTTATTACAACAAACCTTGTATGATGCATGTACCTTGTATGTTGGATAGTCACATGGTAGATAAATATTATTTTATGTACCACGAGCATAAAAAGCGTCCCGTAGGAACGAGGAGCAATAGGTTGACTCTGAATCCCTTTCGAATACAACGGGTTGCAATACCAACTTGGACAGTTTTTGTATGACAAAATACGACACCCTCTTAAGGAATATTAAGAAGTTCTGCATTCCTAACAAGGGTCGGGTAGAGTTAATCTAGACTGAATGGGTTGGTGGTTAGATAACCCCTAATAGAATTAAGGTTAGAATTGAACTTTGATTTCTATCATATTGTCTACAAGTCGAGAGTTACGGGACTTTCTCAAATGTCACATGACTTGAAAGAATTTAGAATCCATCACTCCCAAGTTGCGCTCTAGAACACACACTGATTTTTCGGACGTTTACCAGACGTCTTTTGCGAGGGAACTCCCTGAAAATCACGGAAAATTATAGTTTGTTTTACTTCACTCTCACTGTATCATCAGGTGGTGATTTTTGAGCTTGCCTATTCATTTGATACCGTGTAGTAGAATTGTTGGAATTGTTTCACTTGTTAATTGTTGGCAAGCATTCCACGCTTCTCTTCTTCTTCTTGTCAGCCAAGATTGACACAGACATATCATGCAAGTAGCGTAAATCATACTCTACTTGTAGCGTTGTTGTACTAACATCACTTCTCATAATGCATTGGCCGACGAGAGACAAAAATCATACATCTATATATATATATATATACATGTATAAATTTGTTGTGGTTAAGCAGGGTATATGTAATCTCTTGCACCTAAATCTCAACTGACCTGTTTCCAATGAGGTGCCGTTTTGAGGTGTTGTGCAGTAACCAATTCAAAAATGACTTCCTCAAGGAGAAAATTGAAATGGCTTCTTACTTTGATCTCTGGTTCGTTTTCTGATTCATTTCTATGTTTTCAAAACACGATTAAATCCGTTGCTTGTGTCATTTTCTAAAGCGTAATATTAAGGATTCGAAAATTAGATCAAATTTGGTACCCGTAGCATGGCAGTACTAATCATAACTGCAACCCAGTTTCCGCTAGTACTTCCCGAAAAAGCTAACCTCCTACTCTAGGTTGGAATTAACCCATGACGGTGACGTCTAGTGCTGTCATCTATTACGAAATAATTGTTCCAGAACTAAACCGTTTTCTGGACCTGCTGCTCCATTGAAACGAGTACATTCGGAACACCAAAGTATCAGTAGTAATTGGACCACTTTTCTTTTGCTTTACATTGAGGTAGTGTACTATTCTTTTGATAATACTATCTGCAAAAATTGTGTAAAATGCTGTAAACCACACGATTTGACTGTTGTAAGTGTTGGAATGATCAAAAACTATACCTATGGTTGCGCATTCAGCTTCTCGGTACCGTTTTAAGTGCAAAGCACTTATATAAAAGGCACATAAATCCTACCGGTATGCCGTGCGACCCGTTGCGCATAGCGTTTATAACCTTTACACAGGGTAGAGTTAATGTCACAACATCATCTTGCACGAAAGAAAAAACCAAGAAAATGACTGTGTTGGCAACATCTACATACGTTTGAACTAACGTCGTAAAACTGAGTCGTACAGGAAAGCCGACATGGATGCGTGTACCTTTAAGCATAAATACTTACATTAAATGCTACAAATTTTAGTGCGACCCAAGGATCGATGTTGAGGCCACCTTTCATGTACCTTGAGCTACTAATGACTTGTAAATTTTCTGTATGGTTTTCACAATAATATTATTTGCCAAATTGCGTCAAACGCTGTTTACCACACAATTCACTCCATGTTTGGCCTCTTGGATGTAATAACAAGGCCGGATTAAGAGGGGTGTTTTGGGTACTGAAGCACCGGACCACAGACCGAAAAAGGGCCTCAAGGGTATCTCACAGTACCGGGAAAATAATATACGGCACTATTTTATATTTAATAAATTTTTACTTTTACTGTTTTTTACAAAAAAAAATTATTGTTCAAAAAAGGAAACTTATTTAATTGCGGGACCGGACGGGGGGGGGGGGCCACTGGACGGAGGGCTACAATAAATCTTAAGCACCAGCCTAATCCGGCCCTGTGTAATAATGATCAGAAACCGCAAGGATCACAAAACCCATACAGTGATGCATTCAGCCTCAATATCCCTTTAAGTACAAGCCTTTTATTATTGTAAACACTTAACAACACTGTGACATTTATTGTTTATTATTCCTGTTTATATGTTGTCAGTGTTATTTCTTCAGTCCCGATGCATTCGAAAAGAAACTTGATTTTCTCTGCAAGGAAGCCATTTTTTCCTAGTGTTTACTGCAAATCTCACTAGACGGCGTGAATTTGGAAGTAGGCAGATTGCATCTTACGCACTCAATAGAATTACACACACGCGTAATTAATTGCACAAATAATGCAGTATCTTCACAAATTCACAAATACTCATATCAACTTAAACCAAAAGAAGCACATTTGTGGGTAAAAAAAACCATGCCTACAAAATATATTTTAATTTTTAACGGTATGCAGCAATAACTCGCATAATCCTATCTTCCTGGTAGTCTACTATTCGATTCGTAAATATAATTCGCTGGTGAGGGCTGTGTCCACTTGTTCCTATTACAGTTTGTAACTTCGACCTGTTAGGGCACGTTTACGCAACGACTCCTCTTTGCTAGCTAGAAGCTAGAAATCATCTCAAATTCCAACATGGCGGCAGTTTTACGTCTGCCGGCTTGCAATGAAAACAGTCAATAATATGAGTTGAAAAGCAACTGGGAAAACTGTTTTGTCTGCAGGAATTCTTTATCTTATTGTCACGGATTATAAGCATGCAAGCATTTACGCAAACAACGTCGGATTTGGCTAATCCAGGTAGCGTTGTTTCCATGGCAACGCCACTTTTGTCATCGCGACTAAATTCTAGCTGCGAGAATGCAACGGCGATTCATTGGTCTAAATGCGCCCTTAGCCTGGCTTAAAGTAGCGGTTATCCGTCCGTGCTTTTGACAAATTTGATTCGGGTGATTTTTTTTTTCTTTAGGAGTAAGTAAGACTTGTACATTACTTAGAAATTCTTTTTTTTTTTTAAACTTAACTAAATGTTAAAAAAGGTAAACCTGGAACTCATGGAATTTTAAGAAAGAAATAAAAATTTCTAAATTTTGGTGCAGTGAGTGGGTAACCGGTAGTAGAGGCTTACAACCACCACCAAATCTTATCAATACACCATAAATAATAAGGTGTAAGAAACGGTTAGCAAAATACTATTTGAACAATGACTCAGACCAGTAAGTCTAAAGAACCATTAAACAAACTGTCCAAACCCCACCCTTCATGAAATATTCAATTCAATACTTAAAACTAAAAAACAATTCACTTGTCCAACACTTCTTAAAAACAACCACAACACTGACATAGGACAAAAATACATTTTTATACCCTTTAAAATAAACTAGGTGGTGTTGTGAAACAAATCAGTAATGGCGTTAATTTGTTGTAATGTGTTTTTAACAATTTTCCAAAAAACAGTCGATTAAAAAAAGGCAATAATATAGCATCTACAGTACTAAATAAAAGCTATTTAAGATGGCGTGGAGATGAAACGTTTGCACCCGTTTGTGTAAATTTGTTTTAATTGTTTAAATAAAATAATGTTTTAAGTTGTGGTATACAATTCCGTTCTTAGCAATTTTCAGTTCTACTTTTTGTATTCGGAGTATTTTTTTTTAAAGTAATTTTTACTTGGATAAACAAGAATAAATTGCAGGCAATTTCCTGAAAAATATTCCCTTGCGATTTAGATGTTTTTTGTTTTTTGTTATACTTTTTGTTGAATTTCCATTAAAATTAAAAGAATATGTTGAAGTTGTTTTCACACTAAGCTTTTTTCTTTATTATTTTTGTGAAAAAAAAATCATTATTTCTTTCTCAAGATGAAGCTGAGGGAAAATCTCGGATCAAATGTTTCACTTAGCAAAGTTTTAGTAAACAGATGCAGGTGGTGGCCTTCCCATGCTACTGCAACTGCAGCACAACGTGATAAAAATAGAGAAAATGAATGAAAAAAAAACAGTAAAGACAAATGTTTGTGTGCTTGCCATAAATAACTGCACGAGGATCTTTATCTGTCGATAACCAGTCTCACAATTGGCCGTTCCCGAAAACAGCACCACCTGATGATAACAAGATAAAACTGACAAAAAAAATGGATGCCTACCGTGAAAATGTTTACCCTTTGGGATTTAGTAACATTTAGTTTACCCCTAGGAGGGCAATGATGGGGTAGTAAACAAATAAGTAAATTTTTTTGCAACTGAGAAAATTCTGAAAAGTTGGCTTTTTAAACATTTCAAAGCACAACAAGTTTTGAAAATGAATTGTTTCACACAACTCCAAGTAACTTAAGACACCCCCCCCCCCCAACCCTGCCTCAACACTATCCCGTGCCCACCCACTGTAGTGCCCCAATAAAAACTTTAATCGTTTATTTCTGACGAGACACCAAGATGAATTGTCAAGTGAAAGGTATATTAGTAGGCCTAATTCAAGAAGCGGATCCAATTCATCCAAATTTGCATGAAAGGAAAAAAACTTAAAAGTGGAAAAAATGTCAAAGCCAAGATAGCTTACATAATTTTGTAAAGCAGCTGAAGCCATACATTTGAGCACTTTCCTATACTTGCGGACAGATCAGCAGCCGATCCGATCTGATTACGCCGATTCCATCAAAAGAGACGTCCTATTGGGAGAGACTCACTACTTCAGCGTATGCTCACCAACGTCGAATTCCTACAACGCTATTGTTTTAAACCCTAAACATTAAAATCATTGTGCATTAGAAGGTCACTTTGAAGTCTTTGGTGGTCATTTTTTCTACTATTTCAATCAATAGCATTAAAAGTAAAATCAACATTAATTTACCAGCTTTCGCCGCAGTCTTGCATTTTTTGTTAAGTTATTGTTTCAGACATTTTCCACTAAAATGTATGTCTCTTCGAAGTAAAGGTGCAGGAGTACATTGTACTTTTACCCCAAGGTGTATAGTGTTGTAAGGTAGCCCAGACTACCAGTCGTACCGACAAATCTTAATAAAAGCCTGCAAAAAATGCAAAGGTCAATAGTAATTCCCACATAGCCCTAGCAAATTCACGCTAGATGCATTTGCTTCAAGTTAGACTCGAGTGGCGGACTCTTATTTCCTGTGGGGTTTTGGCAACATCACCATGTTTCGATAAACTGGAGAAAATGACGGTGCGAGAATGAATCGACTGAACAAGGCGTTATAATCAATGCACGTCTGCAGGGCCAATTCAGCCACCCTTTTTTCCGCTGGGTACAAAAAATAACGACATTATCGAATACACACTATTAACTTTCACCAACACCCCTTAATGTAAAGTGGACGCGCCCAAACCAGCAGGACTGCAATGACTGAGGGTTAATAATTAAAAGCAACCTGCAAATGATAACGTTTAACTGGAATTGCACGTATAAAGGTGTGTTATGAGGGGGGGGAAAAGAAATGTGAATTTGAAGTGTGGTGTTTCAAAAATGCAAAAAAAAAAACCTAATAATTTAGTGCAGTAAAACATCCAGATGTCTGAGGATTTGTTGTTTAAAAAGTGAAACTAAGTGTATTTGCTTCCTTAGTGGTGCTCCTCGTGTGAAACGTATCCGATATTACCCCAACCCAGCACAAAATTCTAATCCAGATTATAATTATAAATCTGTGTTGCGTAGTATAGATAATGATACAATGAATGGATTATGCACAAAACGTTGTTTACATAATGTGTAATGTGAAAAAAAAAAAGCGAAATGTCATTATTATGAGTCATGAATTACGATGCAAGAATCTGTTTTTAAAACAGCTGCCTTAGGCTTAAACCCAGGTCAAGTCCGGCTGTGACACTGCCAGTTTTAATGAGTTGTGCTGAGTGTCTCAGTCAGCCTTGTTTTGGACTGTACTGATGCAATGTGCAGAGCTAAAGGCCAGCTGAGACGCACTCAGCTCTTCCTTTCACGGCAGTTTGAGCCCATCTCAGCTGACCTTGGCCCAGCTTAAACAGCTGCCAACTCTTGCAATTTGCATTGTGCAGGTAGATGAGGTATTTCTTTTCATAATAATAATAATATATTAACTGTATTGATTGACCTAATATATTTATTGACTCCTTCGAACTGTATATACTGTACAAAAGATTTTTGCTACCATTGTATGCTTAAAAATACATGAGGATTATCATATCAAATAAATCTTATGATAAATCGATGAGTTGTAGCGTTATAATTGAGCACTTTCCTAACTCATAAGACAGAATAGTGGCTGATCCAGCCCATATTAAAGGGCAATTACATCCACTTTGACATGCATGTGTTACTTTTGGATCACTTATACAATAACTAAACACAAGAATTGTGGTAAGAATACGTTACGTACGTCCCATACAACAATTTCATTACTGCATCACCAAAACACGACAGGAAGACCGCCATTGTTTTGCTGGAACGTGCAGAAATTAATGCCAACAGATGTCACTTTTCCATTTCGACTCGCAGCCGATTGAGATAGCGCTGTTGGCTGTGAGAGCTCAAGCGTCCGACGGTCTTTAATCAGCTGCGAGTCGAAATCGAAAAGTGACATCTATCGGCATTAATTTCTGCACGTTCCAGCAAAACAATGGCGGTCTCCGTGTCGTGTTTTGGTGATGCAGTAATTAAATTGTTGTATCGGACGTAAGTAACGTATTCTTACGCAATTCTTGTGTTTAGTTATTGTGTAAGTGATCCAAAACTAACATGTCAAAATGGATGCAATTGCCCTTTAAGCGTACATCCAGAGGCGTTACTTCAAAATTGGGGCCCGGAGGCGGGAGTGCAGTGGAGTATTCATAAAAATAAATGCAGTCATCACCACACAAGGCGAGACCCGAGAGGAGGGCCTCTTTCATTAAACAACAGAAATCCACTTTTCCAGAAAAGGCAATAGCTCAGTAGAAGCCACCCGCTTCATAAAAAAACACCATTTTTTTTCTACATAAGGCAAGAGCTCAGTGGCCATCCTCTACATAAAAAAATTTGAAGTTTTTTGCTACACTCATCAGGAGCCCAGTAGGCCGACCTTCATAAAAAAAAAGAAAAGAAATGCAATTTTGCCACACAAGGAAGCCATCCTCCCCCCTCATAAAAAGAAAAACAGTTTTTGTTACATAAGGCGAGAGCCCAATGGAGCCTCCCCTCTCCTATACGCACTTAACAAAATAATACAATAATTTTTTTGTCACACAGGCAAGACACAACTTTCACAGAACGATAGCAATAACTCACTTTTTGTTTTGTTGCGGTAACAACAAACTTTAAATTGCGGCAAATGATGAGGGCCCCCCAAAGTCGGTGGGCCCGGACTTTGTTGTCCAAGTCGGTGGCCTCAATGTACTTGGACCACTGCTTACGTCAACTGACGTCACATTTCAGTCTTGAAAAAACGAACTCAATGCTTGAGCGTATGTTCACTATCATCCTTGCACTGTCAAGAGCAAGGATTTTCTACTTCTTTCTTCTTTACGATTTGACGCGCACCCATCCGTCAGAATATGGCACCAGCGTACCCCATGAAGGTGAACCCAAGTAGCGGGGAAGAGCAAAGCCTCGGCAAGACAAACACGTTCGCAAAACATGTACCTCACCTTGAAAAAAAAGCGAGGGTAGGAGGCCAAGGGCCAAAGGCCAAAGTAATTCGACAAACCTGCTAAACAAAAAGCCAAAAGTGGACTGAATTAAGAAATTGAAGCAAATACCCATTAAGTGGATACAAAAACAAGGTCAAAAGTTAAAATCCGAGAGTGGATCACACTACATGCAAGTCAAAAGATGAGCGGTAAGCAAACACCGACAACAACAAGAAACCCACAAAAAGAAATAAGCACCAGAACGTTAAAAAAAAGGGGGCTGGACCCCAGGTAGGGCCATCAGGCATCACATCACGGAAGAAGACCACTCTAGCACGACTTCTGAATGGTAGGTCGCATTCCTGCAAGATATGTATCTGGTCCTCGGTGGGAAACCCACATGCACAACTGGGACCAGTTTTCTTTTTGATGCGCTCTAAATAGCTTCCAAAATTGGCGTAATTGGTAATAAGTTGCACTATCTCGAACCAAAAGCTTGAATGGAAGGAGAATTTCAAAAGCAACCAGTGTGAAAATGGATCTTCCCTAACATTACCTGCTGATAAATACGTGCAGTTCTTATCGTCCAGGGACTTTATACCGTCTTTTAGCTTAGTGGGGACCATCTGCGTCAGGATAATCTCTTTCATTTGTTGATTATGTTCACATAAGCTTAAAGAAGGCCACTGCATGGCTGCTACCTTTTGCCGGTGGCTATAGCAGAAAAACTGCCTTGAATGACCGGGAAGTCCAATGCTGCAGGAATGACATTATGCTAACGAATCAGGAAATTAATCGCATATTTACGAATAACTTTGGTGAGAAAGTGATAAGCTGTTTAGTGATTTTTGGAGAGTGATTATTACTGTCCGGTGTTTTTCTAATGCCCACTGTAACCGTATTGGTAAGAATACAAGATCTGCTATGACAATGAGATCTGGTCTATTGCAGGCAGAGCGAAAGATTATTTATTTAATTTTCTGACCTGACTATTACACTCTAGACCGAAACAATAACGAGATTAAATGGTATTAAATCTTGACCGCCTCTTCTTTCTCTCCTTCCACCCCCTCCCGGCCATTCCCTGCTTCAAAAACTATTCTTATTCCTATTCAGGCTGTATGCGAATGTTTCCTACAGGCAAATAGCTCTGAGGTCTGATTGTACTTTTCAGGGAATGAATAAGAATGCTTTAAAACATCTTCTTGAAAATATTCAAAGGAGGTTGTTTTTTCAAAGATATATTCACTCAACAATGAAAAGAATTTGCATTCTTGATTTGAAAAAGGCATGTAGCGTAAGTATGCAGTCACCCTCAAGATGTCCATACCTCACACAGCAGCTACATTTTAAACATACTATCCACTTTTAAAATAGGTGGTTCGAGCCCCACGTTGGGCGCCAAATAACTGTGAGTATGTCCTGCCCGGCTACACAAAAGACTCACAGTTGGGTTTTCTATCTCATTTGCTTCATAATCATTTACACTTCGGCTCAAACCATCGTGCACCTGGCTTCACGCAAATCCCAGGTTCGCGCGCTTGCGGTCAGACACTTGCCGCTTACAATCATACTGTGAGGTGTGCGCTCTTGAGCATGCAACGGCGGCGTGCGCATCCTCACAGAATAACCCCATAGGTGAATGCCTTTGTAAAAAGCATGGGGGCTTGTACCGCGCAGCATGCATTAGGTATATTAGAAGTATGAGGTGATCAAAACCAAATATGCTATATTGTAAAGACACTGCCACGATAAGACAGTTCTGATTTTATAAAACATGCTGGTAGCTAGCAGTTGTGTGAAAAATAGACTTAGAAGAGTCTGTGAGCAATTGTTTTCTTACCCCTCCTCCCCCACCCCACACCAAAAGGTTTTTCCATATGTCGTTCAGCCATATTTTAAGAAATATTCCAATTTCTGGTTTGTAAGTATTGGACCACCATCTTGTATTTGTGTACACGCACATATGCACACACAAACACCCATACACACAACATTGGCCTCTACACAAAGATGTTTGCCAAAGTGAGTCCGTAATATTTTAATATAGTTAGCATTAAGAAAAAAGTATAGATGACAAAGGAAATTGAGTCCCGTTTCTCACTCAGTATACCCGTGTCTGCACTTACTTATTGCATCCTTATTGGTTTTAATACCTGTTGTTTTGTATGACAGGAATAATTACCATACAATAAAGCATTAAACTACTACACTACTGCACTCGTAATGCCTTAATGCAGTACTACATCACAGACAGAAATTAAACAAAAGTTAAGAATGCAACGAAACTTACTATGGATGGCTAGGATGACTGATTTATTCTTTATGTACTAATATTGCAATAGTAATAATAATCCACCCAAAACCAAAACTGGTAGAAAAACCCTCCAAGTTTCCAAAAACGATCGACCTTTGAAGGTAGTGATATCATTCCACCAGGGAAAGGCCGCCAAGGTTAATCCTATTAGCCAAGTTAATCGCACCTACTAATAGTTCGAAAGTTAAATGAAAACTAGAAGATTGCTACTAGCGGTAGCAATCTTCAAGTTTTCATTTAACGTCCAAAGTATTATTCGGTGCGATTAACTTGGCTAATAGGATTAACCTTGGCGGCCTTTCCCTGGTGGAATGATATCACTACCTTCAAAGGCCGATCGTTTTTGGAAACTTGGCGGGTTTTTCTACCAGTTTTGGTTTTGGGTGGATATCACAACTTTCATAGGACTGTGAACGTACATAAGGTTACACCGTCTGTTTAAGATGCTTCAATCCCATTTTTGCACACACTGACTAACAATCGCTGATTTCGTTCGCTT
>JAHWFP010032187.1:85535-95947 GCA_023313725.1 Lithobius niger
CAGACCGATCCAGACGTCACAGGTGCAGAGTTCAAAAATGTGTTCTTGGACGGCTGTGAACGTCGTGTCTAGGATTCTGTTCGTAGTTGGGCCAGCGCTGTTAGTTCAGGCTCAAGATGGAGAGGAAAAATCCAAAGATGCCGTTATTGACTACAAAATCATTCCTCCCCAGTTTTTTACCATCAATGTCGACGCGCACGATGAGGAATGTTTTTTCGAGAGGCTCCAAAATGGTGATTTGTTTAGGATGAAGTTTATTGTTACGGAGGGAGGATTTCAAGACATCGATTTTAAAGTACGTATACAGATTTTATATTAATTTTGGAGGTTGAATGAGTTAGTGAGAATAAAATTGGTGCATCCACGTGCACCAAGGATCAAACGGTCAAGGATAACGATATCGCTGTCACTAGATGGCGCCCATCTAGCGGTTCAAAATCTGCGATTCAAAACGGTCGATATATAGAAAAAAGCGCCCGTGATGTCGTTAGGCTTAACTTCACCGCTTGCTCCCTGGTGCATGTTGGCGCACCAACTTCACACTCAATTAAGGAGGCACGTGGCTCGTTTGTTGCGCAAAAAATGAATTTATTTGTGTGCTCTTTCGCCTGTTGAAAGTAATGGCTAGACAGAATTAGACAGATGGATGCTGCACAGCTTGATATTCGGTGGCAAACCCCCTTTAAACTAGAGCACGATGCTTTCAACGCGTGAAAAATCGCCTCATCCCTTACCTGCGGAGAGCTGCTCATCAAATCTCGATGAATCTCGGGGATATGACGCGATTTTGACGTAAACGTTGGCCACATCGGGCGCAAACATGGTAACGATTGCGTCATAATTATGTCATATTGGACGTTCGCGTGTGACGAGTAACTAGCACCAGCTCAATACGTAAAAAAAAAATAATCAAACTATGTATGAGTTTAAAGGTACACTCCGCCTGCCCTATAACAGCCACGCGTAGATCGCCGTCGCGCATATAACCATCGCACCGTTTCGCGAAACTCTGCGTAGTAATACAAGGCTAACTGAGATCCTAGACGAAACAGCATCAACGCAAAAATTGTGTCATCAAATTTTCGTATTTTAACATCAAAATTTATAATTTTTTAGGCTAGTATCTCATAATTTTTCTTCGGCGATCTATTGGCATAAATAATTTTAATTTTCACTGCATTAGTACTGTACATTTTTTATCTCATGCTAATTATTAGCAAACGATTAAAAATTAGTACACGCACGCACACTCACACAGATAAAACGTCAAAGTTATTGTAAGTGCGCAAAGGATCATATAATCGCAGGATGGTATTAAATTAGTTCCCAATATTCAACAGAAAATCTCATAGACGCCACATTTTAAAACGGATTTTTAGCAAGAGCTTAACTAACGGTAAGTAAATAGAACTTTTGGGCCGTATACTTGATGTGGAGGATCGAGAAAAATGGCGCTGGGAGGAATGTACCTTTAAAAAAAATTCACTGTGCTCGCAATTGACCGTATAGAGAGGGAGCCTACTGTGTGTTCTTGCTAGGGTTAAAGCCGAAACGTCAACTAGATTTGTACAGAACAAAACTTGTTAAGCTTTTCCGCCAAGTTTTTTTCACTGATTCCGATAACAGGTAACTCAATGAAAATCGGGCAAAGAATCAAATACATTATTTTGAAGATTGAGGTGGCCGTTTGGTTTACGAATAGCACTTTTTTTTCTTAGCCCATCCACACCGTGATTTAAAAATAGTTCTCGGTTAATTCAGGAACGTCATTTGAATCTTTCCCCATTTGAAAAGTAAGCAACAATACTTTACAAACCTAATTAATTCAGTGTTAGTTAAATATGAATGCATTAATATTCAAAAACCTAATTTTTTAACTCATCAGTTAATTTAATTTGTAAATAAAATCTGTAAAAAAAGTTTGTCACAATTAGGTTTTTACGACCTCTCATGCTGAAGAAAAACAGCCGAAATTTGCTTAACAAAAGCATTAAAATTCAAAATAACTCATTTTTTAAACTCATCAGTTAATTTAACATATCAAAAACCAAAACTGGTAAAAGGGGCCGCCAAGTTCCGAATGGTTCGGCCCTTCAAAGGAGTGATATCAACACACCAAAACATTTGCCAAGTTAAAATTTTTTTTTAAATTGTGAGGCCTATTACACTCAACTCCAATATACTACCGTGCAGATGTGTAATAAAGTGGCACTTCAACAAGAAATTGGTTTTCAACAATTTGCTACTACCATTTGCCAATAGGCCAAACCATTTTCAACTTGGTCACCTCTTTATAGGTTTTTAGTTTGGTTTTAATTTTGTTGTAATTTGTTTTATTTCTTTAGTTATGGTGTGTTGATATCACTCCTTTGAAGGGCCGAACCACTCTCAACTAGGTGGTCTCTTCACCAGTTTTTGTCGAAAAAATAAATATCAATTTTGTTTGTTCCTCTGTCGGGGAATCATTGCCCCCACCCCCTCCCAGTCTGGGGTTGGCTGACGCCACTACTGCTTTGAAATGTAATCTCCGCAAGAAATAAAGGAAAATTTAATGAGATTCATAAAACTGTTTATTTCTGTTGCACATCATGGCACGGCAAACATATGCATGTGCCTTTATGTGAAGCCTAAGTTTTTAGAGTTGGTTTATTTTTCGTGAATTGGACGTGAATACAATTTCTTTGGCAACGTTGTTTAGATTTACCGTGATACATTAGTGTGTGTCTAGGCAAGCACGTCAGTATACACGTTGTCATTGTCCGAACTTTGGCTGTCCAATGAGAGACGATGCCGACAATACAACAATGGTTATAACAATATTTTCGTACTTACGCGCCATCCCACGCCATCCTCGTTACACCCCTAGGCTCCAAACCATAAAAGGTACGCAGTTCGTATCGTATTACAGCTATTCGTCCAATTTCATAGCTGGAAGCCTTCCCGTTATCTCGGTATCCATGAATAATCACCCTATGGAAATTAACATGGGGATGAGCGGACTAGAATTAGTTACACATTTTCAAGCAGCTTAGCTGGCATTCCTACACGAGTTAATTTTTGTCAGGTGGGTCATTGCTCTTGATTTCAACACAATTTAAGCTTTTGTACCGCATTATTATTTTTCCTCAAGTACCTGAAATGTGCCCAACTATGCTTCAAGATATAAGACACTGACGCTATGGCGCCGCGCTACAATGGTTTACAACCTCGACAATTGAATTGATGTTTGTTGTGATGATTGTTGCCTAACTTGGCGCGACACAGTAGCGTGTGTCTAGATTTGTAAATAAAACTGTAAAAAGTGTTTGGTCACAGTTACGTTTTTACGACATCTCATTCTGAAGAATGTCCTCTCATGTTTAAGAAAACAGCCTAAATTTGCTTAACAATAATCCAAATGTGTTGTCGGGAAGCCAAAAATTGGCCCTAAATAGCGTTAAATGCAGCAGCTTCCCGGACCCCGATGGGGGAGCTTACAGCGCTTCCCTATACCCGGCCCGTACCAAAGACGAAAAAATAAATATCAATTTTGTTTGTTCCTCTGTCGGGGAATCATTGCCCCCACCCCCTCCCAGTCTGGGGTTGGCTGACGCCACTACTGCTTTGAAATGTAATCTCCGCAAGAAATAAAGGAAAATTTAATGAGATTCATAAAACTGTTTATTTCTGTTGCACATCATGGCACGGCAAACATATGCATGTGCCTTTATGTGAAGCCTAAGTTTTATAGGCAAACGACCAGCTGGATAAAGGACAAAAACGGCTGCAAATCTGTTGGACAATCCCTATAATGTAGGGCAAGGGTTCGAGTTCGTCCGTCGAACGACTCTTTCTAAGAAAAAATTTGGGGCGAGGGATAATCGTCTAACTGGAAAATCGCATAATTGGAAGAACGTATACCGTATAATAGTATAACGGAAAGGGGTCTAACAGGAAATTCGTATAATGGGGAAATCATCTAACTGGAAATTCGTATAATGGAAAATCATCCAACAGAAAATTCGTATAATGGAAAATCGTCTAATGTCCCTGCCTCGCTCGCACTACCGTGCCCGCTGCGGCTATACATATAACATCAGAAACCGCAGGTAGACGTTTATCCAGTTAGACGTTTATCCATTATTCGATTATCGATTATACGATATTCCGTTTAGATGATTTTCCATTATACAATATTCCCTTTAGACGATTTTCCAGATTTTTTATTTATGCAGATATTAGACAATTATCCTATTAGGCGATTTTCCAGTTAGACATTCGTCCGACGCCCCCCACAAAAAAAATTCTACCAAAGATCGTCGATTTTGTCTTACCAGGAGCGAATTAGATATACGTCCTCTTATATTTATGCTACCCCTGGTTTTACTGACTGGCTAGGTAACCACTACATAACCAGCTTACTTGCGGATCGGAAGTCATGTTAATTTACATTCACTGGAGCATTCACTTTCAGAAGCCGGTTGTAAACGTTTTCGAACACCTCCCAAAATGAAAGTTACTGTGTGCATTGGGCGACATTACTAATACCTTTGGTGGTTTGAGAATGGAGGATCCTTGAGTTAGTGAGCTAACTGGCGCTTGGGGGAATGTGGATGGTTAAAGTATTGTTAGTAACCCTAAAAGCATTTTTCCGTATCGTTAAAAGCATTGTGTGGGGCGCGTTGCTGTGTTTTTGCGAGTTCATGCTACGCGTTTGGTCAGTTAACCGGAAATGAGTACTCTAATGACGTACTGCAATGACGTATTGACTTGCGTAACTCTTCTATACCAAAGACCTTGGATTACACAAACTTTGGTACGGTCGGTCCACGCAATACTTTGCAGCAACCCGATCAACCGTGCAAGATTTTGCGAAATGCATCGGCAAATCGCAAACGCGTCTGACGTCACTGCTCCTTGCATCTCATTGGCTGTTGATTTTGCTGATGAATCGACACAAAATTGGACTAACAAAGGAACGAACACTTACCATCAAACCGAAGCCGGACGGCTACAATCTACATAATAAGATCTATCAATCAAGACTATTACTCGTAAGCACTATTAAGAGTTAAGCACCGCGCATCTGGTTGCAGGGAAGCATTGAGGGGAAGCTTTTCAGGACAGCATGCTTCTCGAAGGGGCTGCTTTAAGACCGCCTTGAGCCTCATATATATCCGCCGGCATGATCATGAAAGAATATAATAGGAGGGGGGCATTAGCGGTGGGGTGGGTGATTCGACTCACTGGATGCGCTGATTGAGTGAGCGAAGCGAACGAAAATCAGCGTTTATTGGCCAGTGTGCGCAAAAAGTAAGAAACTCAATTCTTTTGGTCGAACATGGACATACACAAGAGCTACCCAGTATTGCAAACCGTGCAGTCAACACCAGGATTTAACTAGTTGATTAAATTGTAAATTGTAAATTCTTTTAAAGGGATATACCTCCCAGCGCCATTTTTCTCGATCCTCCACATCAAGTACGGCCCCAAAGGTCTATTTACTTACCGTTAGTCTTTCCCTTGCTAAAAATCCGTTTTAAAATGTGGCGTCTAGGAAATTTTCTGTTGAATATTACTGACTTTATTTACGTCCTTCCCGAACATAAATGATGCATCGCGCGCCTTGAAAGTTTTATCTGTGTGCGCAGTATTAATTTTAATCTTTTGCTAGTAATTACTATGAGATCAAAAATCTAGAAGGCTAATGCAGTCAAAATTAAAATAAATTATTCCAATAGATCGCCGAAGCAAAATTATAAGACACTAGTCTAGAAAATTATAATTGTGATCCATGGGTTCACGCTGGCTCGACTATTAGGCACAATGCAAACTGAGACAGTAGCTACGTTTTTCGCTGCGAGGAACGAAGCTACCTTCTCAGTTGACCTTAGCTGTGGGAAATAGGCGGATGTGATCGTCGCGTTGGTGTTGTGAGGCAGGCGGAAGGTTATAAGGCAGGCTGGATGTTGTTTTAAAGTGCACTAAGCTACCTAAATCCAATCGACTGCGCGAAGAAAACAGCGTTTGTCATATGATCCCAACAGAGAGCACCGTTGCAAACGGGCAGACATCGTAAAATCACGCTATTGTTTTAGTGTCGAAGGGCAATCTCGTAAAAAATGTGGTTCGTTTTTGATATCACAGACGTTCAATGGCTGAAACTTGGCGGGTTTTTTACTCACAATTTTTTTTTTTTTTTGGTTTAAATCATATCCTAGACACACGCTAGTATGTCGCGCCAAGTTAGGCAACAAACATCACCAGTGGCGTAACTATAGGGTTTTGTACTAAGGGGGCAACAATAGGCATTTAGCCGAATGCTGTGGAGGAAGAACCGAATAAGAGCCCCGGAAGCTGAAGCATTTTTGCTATTTCCGGCATTTTCTGGCCTTGTAAAGTGCCGTTGGAAACATTTTTACAAAACCAGTTTTGCTGGCTGCATTATAGGCATAAAAAAAAATTTATAAATGTAAATCTTTCAGTTTTTCATATTAGATACTTATTTTTTAAACACTGATACTTTGTTAGAAATGTTGGGAATTTTAAGCAAAATATATAGTTAGTAATTCTTACTGTTTATCTTTACCGATTTTCGTATTTCTCCATTTGTTACCTGGTTACTTTAGTGATTTAAAGGAGAAATAGTAGGAGTACAACTTAGCTAAGATGAAAGTTGCGTCTTTGACCTCAAAATGCAGCCATCTGACGGTAAATAATTTTTCAGCTATGGAAAAAGTGACTTTGCCAATTGACTTCCTTTCAAAATCTCAGAGGGGGCGAATCGCCCCTTTGGCCCCCCCCCCCCCCACTAGTTACGCCACTGAACATCACAACAAACATCACATCAATTCAATTCTCGAGGTTGTAAACCATTGTAGCGCGACGCCATAGCGTCAGTGTCTTATATCTTGAAGCATAGTTGGGCACATTTCAGGTACTTGGGGAAAAATAATAAAGCGGTACAAAAGATTAAATTGTGTTGAAATCGAGAGCAATGACCCACCTGACAAAAATTAACTCGTGCAAGAATACCAGCTAAACTGCTTTCAATGCAAAATCTGGCCCTCAATAACGTTGTAAATGTGTTACTGCTAACTAGCTAGCTAGCTAAATCGCTCATCCCCATGTTAAATCCCATAGGGTGATTATTCATCGGTACAGAGATAACGGGAAGGCTTCCAGCTATGAAACTGGACGAATGGCTACAGTACGATACTGCCATACTGCCATACAGTAGGTGGCTGTGCTAATACAGGGGGTATACTCTGTAACCAGAGGTTGCAACTGTACTAGAACCAATGCGTTCCAAACCTTCACAATCTGCCGTCCTTCTGGCACTTTGCCTACACCGGTAACGCCAACATGGCGGAGCTAACTTCCTGTTCTCGTCTGAATAAGATTCGCGAGAGGCCAAACTTACAATCTATTTATTAATTAATTGTATTTACACAACTATTGTAACGCCCTACAAAGAGCATAACAGCAATTTCAGATGAATACACCAATAAAAAAGAAGAAAAATGGCTGGCACGTTGTGCTCACATTTCTCGCCTCTACTCTCGTCTGAATGAGATTCGTGAGATAAACATCCCATAATTCTTCATTCTGGTCGTAAACACTCCGCGCTAAGGCAACGTATATATGTATAAACAGGTTGCCACAAATGTGAAAATGCTGTATATCTTTTAAAAGCGATGCAAACATCAATTTATAAAATCGAACAGCAATTCGAAAATTAGTTCAAACTTTGGCCTGTGCTAGGATAAATTTTGCAAACAGCATCACAGTTTAACTGTAGCTGTGCTTGTTTTACCCCAATCCAACATTTTTTTAGTTACTGCGCCCGAATTTGCGCACCAAGGGTGCCTTCGAAAAGTAACCTGGTTGGATCAAGCAAATGTCACTCTCGTTGCCTCTACACGTCACGAATTAGTAGCATTTCGAACCCAAAATCGTCATTAGAACGATTGTCACGTGACAGCAATAACGTGAACAGCAAGCAGTAGTTTATTTACGTGCTTGCTGTTAAGATACGTTGAAGATTTAATCACTAATTTCTGAAGCTTATTTATAGAATTATATCGCCGAAGCTTCTTCCACCCTACACCGAACGCAGCATAAACTCATCCACATTACAGCGAATTAACGCAAATAAATACAATGCCCCCCCCCCCCTGTTTCTTTCTTGATTCGGATTGGTCGACAGTCAATTCGTTTGCAGTATTAGCCCACTGTTCCCCCAGTTACCTTCAGAAACCAAACTCGGTGACCATGGTTAGTTCGGTTGTTTAGGTTACTGCCTGAAGCGTAATTTGAATGCCATATGTACAGGCAATCGTCTAAGATCAAGCTAGATCAGGGGATTATGACGCGACATCTCGCACGACCTACACAATTACTACATGCAACAGCGTGTTTCTTCGCAACCTGCGTTACTTAGGTCAGTTTTCAAAGCCACCCCATCCATGTTTACTGTAATGGCGGTTGCCATCCCATAATCTCAAAGCGGACGTATCGATGCTGGCTGCGCTTGTCGGGCAAACGCAGTTTACCATCGGTACCTTCCTAAACGACCAAACAGAGCGAACCAAACGCACCACTGTTGGTGACAGTTTGGCTCATTTCCTGCTAATAGCCGTGTCGATGCGGCTTGATTTACGTCACCATCGTCAGCGATGAATCTGTTTCGTCAAAACTGTTACCTCGCTCATGCTCAAACCTCCATCCCAGCAAACCACCACCCTGAATAGTTCGCAATTTGGCATTGCTCTCGCCGGGTCACGTCTTTTAGCCAATCCTGGTCAAATCCATTAGCCAGGTCTGGTTGCGGTGAAGGTATGACGCGTCGAATACTTTGCTGAGCTTGTTGAGCTGTGTTGTAGTTTAGGAAGGTACTGAACGGATTACGCAACATCACTGCGCACGCGCGAGGCCAAGTTTGGAGCCAAACTGTCTCTAACAGTGGTGCGTTCTGTTCGCTCTGTTCGGTGGTTTAGGAAGGTACTGCATATATCGTCCTAGCTGCAACTGGCCGAGCAAATTAGGCCTCATCTGTTACTAAGCTGCAACTGGTCGTATAGATTTTTTTTTTTATATATAATCCAAAAACGAATGAATTAACGATTCAGTTCGAATTTAGCATGAAGGCAAAAAACCTTCTGAGCAAATTCTTCATTTATGCAATGAACTAAGACGATCGTTTCTCTTTTTAGGTGACTGATCCGACGGGACACGTCACAAGTTACCTTAAGATATCAGATCAACTGGTAACTGTGAATGCTACTCAAGATGGCATCGTTACCTTTTGCTTCAGCAACAAGATGTCCTCGCTGACGGTTAAAACAATTCGACTTGGCATCTTCGTCCGAAACCAAGCCGCAGTCCAAAAAGGTAAATTTTTCACTTTTGTCGGAGAAGAGATTTAATTAAAACTTTGTTTTTTAATATCCTAATGCGGCTGTGTGTATGTATGCAGCACAATCTAGCGGCAGAGTTTGGAACTATTGTATCTTGATCAGGGCTCTACTTTAGTGCCGGCCGGATCCTGAATGAAAAATAGCATACGCCACTGGGTTGGACAATATGGCCGCCGATAGCACCGCTGATGCGATTGATTGTTCTGGTTGCCGCTTTTTTGTCAACCGAGGACGACTCCTTCCGTAGAAAAACGTTGCCTTCCTTAAAACACTGTCTATTCTGGATAAACGAACTTGTTGCTATTTACTGAAGAGCTATAGGGGAGTTTTAAAAGTCAGCGGCTTGCGAGTCGCTTGGCAGCGGGGAACGCTTTCCCATTGAAATAACAAACGGGCAAGAGTTTCCGCTTGCAAGCGACTCGCAACCCGCTGCCTTTTAAATTCCCCTTATGTGCAGTCGAGAAATTTAATAGCTTTGTGGCAAAAGGCTATAGAGAAGTGACATTTGCCGCCATATTGGCACCAGTATGGGTTTTGGCGGGCATAACTACAAGGTGCACTACATAAAAATGGAGGGAAGAACAACGGAAGAGCGGATTTCTTAGGCTTAAAATAACGTTGTTTTCTCCCACAACAAAAATCGCGCGTTTTAGGCCTAAGAAATCACTCTTCACAGCATCGGCTTCAGTATGACGCCCTTCTGTTTCTCTCTGCAGTTCCCCTTGCAGCTAACCCATTAAGGCTCCAGCATAGAGTTATATACAATAATGCTACGTCGGGTCACTGCTCTATATGGAAATTTATTTATTTGTGCTTGTAAGCTATTTTACGGGATATTATTTGGACTAAGTTAGTGAATTACAAAGCTTTTGGTCAGTTGCGGCAATTTGGCAGTAGATGGCGGACTCTCCGTACAAAATTCACCGAAGCGATTTGCTTGGCCAATTCCCGAACAGGCCTCGTAGAAATTGTGGAGTCGTCACTTGTGTGCTCCACAATGGCAGCCACCAATTT
>JAHWFP010032188.1:4390-15448 GCA_023313725.1 Lithobius niger
TTACAAGTGGAATTGCAAATTTAAAAAAAATTAAAGCAATTTCCTGTTAAACTGAATTTTATTTTAAACACACTTTTTTCTGTCGAACATAATGTAACCATACGTGAACTACGGAAAAAGTCTATGCTTCACGACTGTGAGGCAGAGGATGGCGCTTCGTTGCCATTGAAATTGTATTTCTTTTTTAATACCGTTAAGCCTTTTTTTTTTTAACATAACTGGTTTAATTTGTTTACCACTTTTGTTAAATTAACAATCAGCACGATTTATTTTGCGACTACGTATTCAACAATTTAATTCTGCTCCTGAAGCTGACATTTCGAAATAATGTAACCATTTTATCGTGTTGAGCTTACAATTTTGCTGCCGGGTGTTGCAGACATAGGGCCTTAGGGCTTCGTCGGGCAGATGACCGGGTGCGGTTAACGCTCGCTAAAACCCTTTGACCTTTTTTGTTGTTAGCTGGCAAACAAATTTTAAACTTAATCATTAACTGCTTCCAAACTGTAAGCTTTGTACATCAACAGCCCATTTTTACGTCGCTTAGGCCTACAGGAACTAGAAAGAATGCTCTTTCATTTGAAACCTTAACCTTTCTACGCTACATGGTTCTCAGGAACTGAACTTAGCATGAGTTTGTAAACAAAAATCAACGCTATAGTCCTCTATAAAGGCCTCATCGCGTTTCGTGCTCTTCCGCCCAATAGGCAAAACCCCCGCACGTGCGGGGGCTGCGGAGGTGCCAGCTACGGCCTTGCGCCCAATGTACATACTGAATTAACAACTATCCAGTATTCACATTTAATCGCCACACCACTTGCTGCACAAAAGGCCTAGTAACGTTATCCAACAGGACTTCCTAGTTAACAGTACTGTACTTACTGTAATTGGCTGATTTTAATTACCGATTTAGTATAACCTTGGTTAATGCTGCATGTTGCCCTTCAGCTGTACTGCCGTTGCACGCAAAGTTGTGAGTCATGTGACCTGATTTCCCCAGGGCATGCACTATTGTGTGATGTGTAGTATACACTTGGACGTGACAGTAGCTGTAAGTGCATACAACCTGATACGTATCATTCGATACAGTTTGTTCTTTTTGTATTCGTTTCGTTCGATACCACTCGTTTTTTTTGTATTTCATAACGACATGTCACGCATGAACTTACATCAACGTATCAATATTATTAAATGGTATTACCAAAACGATATGATATCAGACGTTTTGGTGAGGTGGCAGGCTACTTATCTTCAGCCACCTCCAAGCCGGTGGCCACATCCTCCACTGGCATAAAGATAACTCACTGAACCCGTATTAAGGTCACAACCGCTCGCCCATAGGCAATGGAGAGGGAAGACAAATCATACACTCATAAGGCTCAATATTTATTTTAATTGTTACTTAAAATCAATGCAAATACTAATAATGCATTTATTTTAGCTATTTAATTTGAAGGCCAAATAAATGCTTTATTGTTTCTTTCTATTTGAAATTAAAAAATAAATGCACATATTGTTTGCTTTGCCCCGGCCCCCCCCCTACCCCCACCACCAACCAGGGTTGTCACATGCTTTGGTTACCTTTTGCATTCTTATTTGAAAAGCAAATAAAAATTTTCTTTCCTGAGGTCATGGATAATAAGGGTGATAGCGACGGGAAATGGTTGTTGGACTTAGAAAAATTCGAAATCGACGTGTAGCGGTTTTTTTAAAACACCCTGTAGTATTAATATCGTTAATTTTTACAGCTTGCTTAGAGGTGCGCGGGGACGTACCACATTTTTACCCATTAATTCAGAAGGCTTTTGGCTTGTTTGTTGTGTTAAAAGATATTTCTTTGTGCATTCCTTTGTTGGCTGCGAGCAAGCGCTAGAGAGAACTAGATGGCGCTCGATGGCTCGATGACTTTCGTTTGGTGGCAACCCGCCTTTAACCCTTAATTTGGCATCGTAACCTACGGGATACATGCTACAAACGCGCAGAAAGAAAATATTGCAATAACTTTTAATGCGGCACAATGAGTTCTAACGATATAATTTAAGTCCCGTGGTCAGTTTCGAACAGTCGTTCTGTTGGTTTAGAGTCAAGGACGCTAACCACTTGGCTGTTGTTGTCCGCTTTGCTTAGGGGTCCCCGGGGTCCCTTCACAAAGCTGGTGATGCGCGTTGGGACTTAGTTTTTTTTCTGTGTTAGTAGTATGTACCCAGTAGGATACTACGCCAAATTAAGGGTTAGCCAGATATAAGAAAATATTGTATTAATGCATGGAAAAAACAGCCGAAGGAAAAAAAAAAGCCGAATTGTTTTGTCGATTTGTTTTGAGTTTTTGCGCGTTGTTATTTTTGTTATTGGTCAAGTTAGGTCAGGTGAGTTGCCCCCGCTCGAATTTCACCAGGCTGACAAAGCAAGTTTCATCAGGAAACACGTCTTTCTTTCCCGTTACTTATTTTTCCGCAGCCTGTTTTGCATCGGCTTTTTATTTTACGAGACATTTTGACGATTTCAGCGTTTTTGAATGAATATATAAACGTGGGCTCGGGCTTATACTAAGGCAGGTGCGTACTGGCGCTTATTCACGGGAGGGGATTGAGATCTGGCAATATTTACAAGGTGGTTGAAGATCTTATATGTAAATATTTGTCAATATTTGCGTCACGCCCTTTAAGAAGAGGTACGAAAAGGAGACAGGCACAAAACATTTGAAAAGCTACATTTATTCGCAACACCACACTAACGACAACTAGTCATTGCATCTCATTTTGTGAAACTCAGTTGGTAACCAGTCCAAGGACGAAAAAACGTCTAACCGTCAAATAACCTGTCTAAGGAAATGAAAAAAATTTCTCGCAACAATTCGGCGATGTACGTGGTGAAATGTGCCAATATCGGCGGCCTATAAAGGTTTGGGATTCGTTGAATAAACGCGTACGGTATTTATTTATTTATGGCGGAGCGAAGCGTACGAAATTTAGCGTTTGTTAGCCAGTGCGACAAACTTTGTTCTACGAAAGCATATTTATTTACTTCCCATATAAATGTTCAAATGCCAGTTCCTGGAGACCTGAGTCCGGAAAGGGGATCAGGGCTGCGTCAGGCCGGAGGTCACTGATTGAGTGAGCGAAGCGAAAATTTGACTGACGAAACTTAATTCAGTCAAACGCGAACATACACAAGTGCGACCAAACCGTACCATTGTTGCAAACGGTGCCTCCAACACCACCCGTGCCAATTTTTAAAACGGTGGATCCAGAGATTTGGGTCACAGGATGCGCTGATTGAGTGAGCGAAGCAAACGAAAATTAGCGTTTGTTACCCAATGTGCACAAAAATTGGATTGAAGAATCTTAATTCGATGAAACATGAACATACACATTAGCAACCAAACCTACCAGTGTTGCAGTAGGTGCATCTAAGACCAGACGTACGTATCACGCACTTTCTCTAGTATACAATTAAAAACTTACTAGCGGAGTCGCTCGCTCATTCCTCGTCGTCTCGCTGCACTCGAGGAGATTTCTTGCCTAAATACTTATGATACAGACAGACCTTCCACATAGAAAACGATAAAGCAAATTATAAGAGTGTAGTATATCGGTTATCTCGAGAGAAGGTCAATATTATTTTTTTACGTCCAAGGAGTCAAGCAAAAAGATCAAGCAATTTATCAGAAAAGCGCTGTTTCTGATGACAAACGCAGATTTTCGTTTGCTTCGCTCACTCAATCAGCGCAACATTTCCTCAGAAACGCGACTGAATCAATGTAACCACCAAGAACCACACATCATTTGTAATTTGTGTTAGTATACACATTATATGGGTTTTCTTGTTTTAGTTATTTTAAGAATATTGTTCTTTACGTCCTGCTCAGTACAGATTTTTCCATGGGCGTCTCATCACTTCATTTTCTGATGATCCCTCACTTGGAGAAACATCTGCAGAACGTCAGATGTAATATCCTACGAAGGTGAGAGATGAAGATTGATAGAGCAAAGCGAGACTCGCATTGAAAAGGTTTACTTTACGTGGAAATCGCTCGGTTTGCTCGTTCAATCCATGCACCTCCGTGCTTCAGAAACACGAATGTTTGACACCGTTTTAAGACCAAATCTTTTATTTTGATTTTTCCAAGCATCAAGTCAGTTCAGTGCGTCTATATGTAGTATGTTGCAAAATACGTCGTCCTTTTAGGTTATTTTTTCGGCTCAATCGGCCGCGTCTCGCTGCGTCTCACATCATCTCTCTTTGCTCGAGGAAGATTTCATGAACAAACTATGACGTCATGAACAAACATGAAGAGGGTTAAAAAACTTTACGTTATTTTTTCAGGGTTTTTCGCATATTTGAGGGTGATAATATCAAGTTACAGCGATGAAAATAGGCCTATACTGTGCGTGATTTAATTATCTTTCGTTTGGTCCTACTCCCATCTTTGTAGAGGTACAAACACACAAACACACACGCACATCATACGTCCTTAATGATGTAGATAATAATAGAGTGGGGTCAACTACAACCAGTACACCATCTTTAGTATTAGTTCTTCCCAATCTACTATCTAAAATCATTAAAAACGTGTGTGTGTTTGTGTGCGTGTACCTCGACTCCTCTTGAATCAAGGCACCTACAATCGTTAGGCCTATTTTTGTCGCTGTAACTTGATTTTATGACCCTCAAATACCCAAAAAACACCGCAAAAAATAATGTCAAATTTTTTTTTACCCTCATGACGTTGGTTCGTGACGTCATAGGTTGTTCATGCAAAGTTCATTATGCCTGAAACAACTTTGACCTGCCAAAGTAAACTTTGCCTGATAAAACCAAGTGACTGATACACGGAAAACGGCAGACGTGTAGGGCGAAAAAGGTTATCAAACATTCCGTTTTTAAAACACGGAAGGGCGTGGATTGAACGAGCAAGTGAGCAATTTCCATGTAAACTAAACCTTTTCAGTTAGTTTCTCGCTTATGTCCCAATTTTTTGTTTACATAGGGGCTTACTCCAGGGCATTTTTCTTACATGCTAACTGTAGGTCCAAATGGACCTGCAGCCGCCTAAAGTGGACCTCCAGTTAAACTCAATTGGGCCCACTGGAGGTCCACCCTAAAAAGGAAATAAAATGTCAAGTTTAATACATTAATACTTTCATGAGAATGTTTTTTTTTTTTTGCTAACTACACATTTGGAGAAATGGATAATGAATTCAGATTCAATCCAGTTCACAGCGAATCTTCACGGTAGGTAAAATCCTGTAACGTGCACAGACCACCGAGAGGGCAGGGGCAACTTTTGTAAAAGGGCACGCTGAGGTTTTATTTTTCTGGTTTTGAAGGCTTATTCGATTTCGGTAAATTGTCACTTTTTGCGTAGCTGAAAAAAATCTCGACTATCCTGAAGACATAATTTATTTATAAAAAAAAATAGGTATGTAGTGTGAAAAACTGAAAGACTTACATTACAAAGTTTTTTTATGCGTATAATGCAGTCAGAAAAACTGATTTTGTAAAAATATTTTCAACGGCACTTTACAAAGCCAGAAAATGCTGGAAATACCAAAAATGCTTCAGCTTCCGGGGCTCTGCCTCGGACCCCGCTGGGGGAGTTCACAGCGCCCCCCACACATCGCTAACTGGCGCCCCCCGCGCCCCGCGCCCCCCCCCCCCTAGCTGTTATTGGTTTCTACCTACACACACCTTGGCTAAATGACTAGCGTTATCCCCTCAGTACAAAACCCCACTTACACCACTGCACATAGTTTAGTTAAGTCATTAACATAATGGTGCCCTTTATATATTAAATTGGTGCCCTTTTGTGAAAGTGGACCTCCAGTCACATATCCTAAAAAAATGCCCTGGCTTACTCCTGGAGGAGTACACGTACAAACATGCAAACAAATATACAAATCGTATGTTTTGAATGATGTAGATGAAATGCAGGCGTGCTGGGGACGGTGACGGTCGAATTGTGAGCAATAATTGCAATTAGTTTGCGTCGAAATAATCACTAATTAGTACATCGATTTGGTGACGCTCTTGGAATCAGAGAAATTACATGAAGCAGGGATCGTCGTCAATGGAGTAAGCAAAGCGAACTATATGGCTGGTGAGTTTTTAATTGTATATAATCGAATTTTATTGTGACCAAGGAAACAAATTTTCCGAAAATGAAATCCGTTTTGCTTGCTGATGTACTGTGGTCTCTCACCGCCTGTCCGGGGGCAGCCCGCCCGCTAATAATTATCTCACATAGCACAAATTAATTGGCATTTTTGTACCCGAAATGCTCTCACATCAATCGTGTAGAAAGTTGTAGATACGTGTGGTTTTGCCCTGGCCTTCGACCTAAAATCGGCTTTTCGTCAAAAAGGACTACCATCGAAGGGGGCGTTGGACGAAAGTCTAACTGGAAAATCGTCTAATGGGATAATTATCTAATATCTGCCTAAATAAAAAATCTGGAAAATCATCTAAACGGAATATCGTATAAGAGATAATCGTATAATGGATAAAGGTCTAACTGGACAATAATACACCTGCGGTTTCGGATGTTATATGTATAGCTGCAGCGAGCGCGGTAGCGCGAGCGAAGTAGGGACATTAGACGATTTTCCATTATACGAATTTCGTGTTAGATGATTTTCCATTACACTTATACCGTATATACGTTCTCCCTATTATGGATTTTCCAGTTAGACGATTGACCCCTCACCCTACCCCTTCTCGGGGCCTTTTCAGTGTTCAATTCTGTTGATTTAATGGGGTAAAATAAGGTAAGTTAACAAAGTAAGTTAATAAGGTAAGTATATAAGGTAAGTTAACAAGGTAAGTCATCAAGGTGAGTAAAAAGAAAAGGTAGGTAAAAAAAGTCTCAGAATCTCAGCATATCAGAATTACTCTGAAAGAAGAGGGGCTTGTCGGGCCTTGCATCCCCCTCCCCCCCCCTCCCCCTTCCAGCCTCTTGCATTAAATCCGCCACCGGTTACAGGCAAAAATACTCAGTAGCCAAAATCACATTATCATGAACAAAAGAACACTAAGAAGTAAAACAAAAAAATTACAAAGTTAATGCCAGTGACCATTACTCTCTGCAGTAGCTTGCACTTGCCGAGGTTGCGCGTGAGGCACGCTCGAAAAACAATCTACGAAGAAAAGAAAAAAACTTCGATGGTCGTTTATGGGCGTAGCAGTGTTTTCCGGTTCTGCCAACATGACGGATAACGCCAAGCGACCTTCAGGGTCGTGCAGGCCACACGCAAAGAAAAAAAACTCGGGACAAATCACGTTCTCTGACCCAATTATGTAATTTTTGCTTCGTTTTTAATCGAGTAAATCGCAAGGATAACAACATTACGGTTCATTACAACTTGCAAATGAGGTTTTAAAGTCGCACTCTTTATCACAGCGTTTGCAGGCAAGCTCCTGCACTGTGGTACCCACGTGCAAAATAACGACCATTCTTCAACTCTGATGGCCATTCTTGACGTCATTCAGGATGTGCAATTCAAATTCTATCAACTGATAAAATAGATAATTAGTTTTACTTAAGAAAAATTGCGAAAAAAATCGTGCGTAAAAAATACGAGGTGACAAAAACGAACTTTAAGGTCACTAGATCGAAAGAAAAAAAGGACCTTTTTTTTCCTTTTTAGGGGAAAAATAGTCTTCAGAGGGAAAAATTGTTACTCAAAAGGGAAAATGGAGAAAAATGGGAAATTCTGTATTTTATTTTCAAGTTGGAATTCTCTCTAATGATTCACGATCTTATGTCCATCCAGACCTTCTTTCTCAAAACTTAAGGAAGCCCATAATTTTTTTTAGCGACCTTTTGTCACGTAGGCGTTTGGCGCTTGCGTGTCAAAAGGCCGCTAAAAATTAATTAAATGGTTCTAAGGAAGGCGTGATACTAAAAAAAATTGACGCAGGTGTGCAGTGTTTTTTTTTTACTGTTTATTTTAAGTTACAAAGGAAAATCCGAAGAATATACAAGCATACATAAAAACTTGACTCTTTTTGGCTCTCCTCAGAGCCATCATCAAGAGTAGCAAGTAAAAACAAATTACAAAAACCACAAGAAAACAACGAGTCAAGTTGCAAGAAAAATGTCCATCAAGCCAGAACTCGCTACGACGTGTTAAAAACGGGCAAAGCCGTAAAAAGTTTTACAATTTTAAAACTAGAGGGGACTTCGATGTGTGCTTGAAAAATGTCCAACAAGGCAGAACACGCTAGGACATGTTAAAAACGGTCAAAGCCATACAAAATTTAAAAAATTTAAAACTAGAGGGGACTTTGATGTGTGCTTGTGGCTAGCACACCACACAAGGGCCTTGTTGAAAACGGACAGAACCGTAAACAATTTTTAAAAATTTAGGGGACTTAGCCACAAACACACATCGAAGTCCCTCTAGCTCTAAATTTATTTTTTTATTTTTTACGGTTCTGTCCGTTTTTAACAAGGACTTCGTGTGGTGCTAGCCACAAACACACATCGCACCATGCGAAGTCCTTGTTAAAAACGGACAGAACCGTAAAAAATTTTTAAAAACTTAAAACAAGAGAGGACTTCGATGTGTGCTTGTGGCTAGCACCACACGAAGTCCTCGTTAAAAACGGACAGAACCGTAAAAAATTTTTTTTTTAATTAAAACTAGAGGAGACTACGATGTGTGCTTGTGGCTAGCACCAAACAAGATCCTTGTTAAAAATGGACAGAACCGTAAAAAGTTTAAAAAAAATTTAAAACAAGAGAGGACTCCAATGTGTGCTTGTGGTTAGCACCAAACGAAGTCCTTGTTAAGAACGGACAGAACGGTAGGAAATTTAAAAAAAAAATTAAAACTAGAGGAAACTTCGATGTGTGCTTGTGGCTAGCACCACACAAGGCCCTTGTTAAAAGGGACAGAACCGCAAAAAAAGTAAAAAAAAAAAAAAAATTAGAGCTAGAGGTGACCACGATTTGTGCTTGGGGCTAGCACCATAGAAGTCCTTGTTAAAAATGGACATTACCGTAAAAAAATTTTTTTTATTTAAACTGTTGGGGACTTCGATGTGTGCTTGTCGGACGAAAGGAAAAAAACATATTCGAATATTCGCAAAAAAAATATTCGAATATTCGTTCGAAACTTTTTTCCAAACTTCTGCCCCTCCCCCCTCCCCCTCCAAAAAAAAACATCCGTTTTTCATTATATACCCAAGTTTTATTTAGTCTATTGGCAATGTAAGGCCCACGTAATATAACCACAATTTTAATTAAATCTACTAGGCAAGGCAACTTCGAAGGCATACATAACACAACCACCAAAAAAAAAATGAGGAAATGCAGCTGTCACACTGAAAGTTCCTAATTCATCAAGATGTCGTTCCTTTCGCATATGATATTGAAGTTGACGTTATCAATCAGTTGGCTGACATGGATCATTCCCTACAGATTGGTTGGGAGGGAACATGGAAGGGTAGAAAGCATAGTGCGGACTGACTGGGGCTCGAAATACCCACGGGAAAACTTAAAAACCAACTCAAATATTAAAAAAAGAAAGAAAACGTAAAATTGCACAGATTTTTTTTGCGAATTTTGAATGGAATATATCATATTCGAATATGCTCTTAACGAACGAATATTCGTCCGCCCCTAGTGGCTAGCACCACACAAAGTCTAGCCGCAAGCAGACATCGAAGTCCCCCACTAGTTTTAAATTTGTTAATTTTTTTTTATGGCTCCGTCCGTTTTTAAAGGGACACCCGGCCTGCCTTATAACATTCATCGTGCCAAATTGCAGCTACGCGCAGATCATCATCCGAACAATTACAGTGCCAAGGTCGGCTGGGGTGGTAGCTGCGTTCCTCGCATAGCTGCTGTCTCCGTTGGCTTTGGGAATAGTACACGAGACATAATCAAGTCAACGATTGTGTCGTCACAAACCGGAATGATTCTCGTATTTTAAAATCACAATGTATAATTTTGTAGGCTAGTGTCTTATAATTTTGCTTCGGCGATCTATTGGAATAATTAATTTTAATTTTTACTGCATTAGTCTATTAGATTGTAAATCTCATGGTAATTATTAGAAAATTAGTAGATGTACACACAGAGATGAAACGTCATGATTATTGTATGCGCGCAATGCATCATTTAGTGACGGGTCGTTAGTAAATAAAGTTTCGTTATATTCAACAGAAAATCTTCTAGACGCCACGTATTAAGAAGGATTTTTAGCAAGGGAAAGACTAACGGTAAGGAAATAGACCTTTGGGGCACTTGATGTGAGGGATCGAGAAAAATGGCTCTGGGAGGTATATCCCTTTAATACGTCCGAGGGTCGTGCCTCAGTGACATCCTGGATAGAGCTAGTGTTGTCATACATCAAATTATGGTTGCTATCACTTCTTGAATTATTTTGTGTTCCCTGTGGATTGAAGAAATTCCTACGCGTCAAATTTTCACAAATGTTCCAAGTATCCCATGCTGTTCATTTACCTTTCCCAGCAAAGGAAGAATGACTCACAGTGAACGAGTGGAATATCGGTAAGGCAAATGACTTTACCGAACCATTTGCTATTACATATTGTTATGTAACAAAGGAAAATAAGTACAAGTGACTTGATTAAATGCAACTGTTAATGACGGGAAAAAATATTCATTACGCATTTCTAAGAAAACGGTTGTTTCGGGCACCATTTTTCCAAGGTGGCGGCCGATAAACTATGATTCCAAGTTGGTCCTATATTTAGTATCTTTTGTCATACAAAACTGCATATCTGTGCCAAATCTCAGGTCAGTATCACAAACTGAACGATTTGCTCAAATTATGGAGCTAATCAACACCACTATAATGAATAGCACAAAATATGCTTTCCTGTATTGCACATATATGAAAATATAGCTTCCAAACTAGAAATAGGAGAATAAAAAATGCAATGGCTTGCCATAAAACGCCACGTAAAGTAAATTTAGACATAGCTCCTACGGATTTTGCATGTGAACGTAGAGGGAATCAGCCCCGGACTGGCAGCCCTGAGGCCCAAGTGCCGTTTTCAAAAGGCGCCCAACACAATACCAGGGGG
>JAHWFP010032188.1:15548-44262 GCA_023313725.1 Lithobius niger
TGTGACCATCAAATTTTCAGTGACACACCCTTCAAAACCCATCTTGTTTGAGTATCATACAATATACGCACTATTTGCTTGTATGCCCATACCTCTAAAACTTGTAGCACATTACTCCGTTCCGTTCCGTTCCGTTTAATCCCGTTCCGACGGCTGACGGCAACGGATGGTCCAGAGCACATTCCTTTCGTCGCTAACCGTGTCAGTTGGCTCCGCTGAGCCTTTAAATTTCATCGCGCCCTTATTGGCAATGCAAATGCAGAAAGACTTGTAGTGACCTTAAGTAGGTAATTAAATATAAAGTACTAGGAAATTAGGTATTAACTCTTTACGCTCGGGCATGATGACATTTAAGTACAGAAGGCAATTGAAATAGTCTCGCATCTATATTTAGTATGGTAGAGACGTTGTACGCAGGCGTTGTTATGGAACGAGACGGGGCAGTATACGCGGCTCCTCTAATTTACATGCTTTTAATCCAAACAAAAATTTGACGCCCTGCGACGTTCCGTGACGGAACGGAGTAGCTAGTGTTGTCAGATCCACAGATACGTCTGTATATCTACAGACTTTCATGAATTTTCCACACAAAAAGATTTTTTGCTCAAATTCATTAAAATCTACAGAATGTTTTGAATTACTCGTTCGCGGCCTCCATTTTAACTTACAGGTGGTCCCGCACGTGTGCAAGAGTGATAATGAAGATTGAAGATATGTCTCAACTGGTCGTTGGAACTGGAAGGTGGTTAAGAAAAGTTAATTTCAGTGTTAACGAACATTTTTTTTTTCATGGAAATACTTAATTGAAAATTCTTGTACTGGTCTCTCCACAGCACGATCATCTGCTGACCCCACGCAGTGTAATATGTATAAAGATCAGTGGTTAAAATGTTTTTGTTTTTTTTAATAATAACTATGCATCGCAAAAGAAGTCAAATCATATAAGGACGGCGAAATTCTCACTTTTACATGTCTGCAGATTTTTAGTGTGCAATTTACAGACATTTTGGCGAAAAATCTACAGACATTTTTTTCCTCCATCTGGCAACACTGCGGAGTAGTGTGCTATAAGTTTAACGTAGTCAGCACATGAAAGACGGAAGAAGCCAAGGAACCAGGAAGCAAGGCTGAAAGTATGTTGAAAAAACTACAGTAGGCAGTAATGACACTGACCGGGTATTCAAAACCGGGTAAACACTCATATCTTGGGGGAGTCTTAGAAATGTTGACGGGTCCACTACCGCAGAAGCTCCAAGCAAGATGGCCGGCATATCTAGATTCCGGCGCGTGAAGTTTTCCGGCTAAGTTTTTGGTTGCGTTTTTTGTTGTTATGTAGTTAGCCGCAGCGAGCGAGGCTCGTAATTTGGAAAAAAACTGACATCATTTTCGTGAACGGCGACCTTGATTTACCTTTTACACCAATTGCGATAGTACAACCTTCCCCATATACAGATCGATGGTGGACGAGCTTGGAGCCGCTGCGGTAGTGGTTCCATGTTGACTGCTGAAAAGGGAATTTTCGAGGTTCAGAAGTGACTTTTTCGTCCCACCCTCCCCAGTGGAAAAAAATAATGACCGGTCCCTAAAGCTTTCTTTACAGCTGTTATTTAAGGACAGCTATGGAATGAACAGGGAAGGGACCAAAATTTAAGACCAATCAGGAAATTACGAGAAAAATTCATAGCAACAGAAATTTTACTTGTACGTAACACTATAAAATCTAAAAAAGCTGGGGGGGGGGGGGTCTATTCCGAGCTTTTTGCATATTGCGATTCCACTGGCTGTTGATTTTGCAGCCTCCATTGACGTCACAATGCAGCTCAACAGCTTACGCGCATGCGCATTAGTCAAACCGGAACGGCCTAGCTTGGCTCAAGTGAGCGTGCCTCCTACGACGTTACGCAGTGATCAACCTTACTATATACAATCGTTCCACCAATCTTGCTGGAGGGGATGGGCTTACGGTATTCTAAATGAAAGACTTTTTTTTTTAACAAAAATAACGTTGACCATTAAAAAGTGACATTGGTACTGAAAAGAAATAAATTCTTCAAAGTAAAATAATTAGCTGGTCCTATACTTCACAGGATTAAAATAATAATAATAATACAACTTCGACTTTTTTGGGGAGCGCTCGCTTTTCGTAATTTATTACGAATAAACAGGAACAAGGACGAATGTTTCCACACTAATTAGGCCACAGCAATGTTAACAGCAGAAAAAAATAGTCGTCTTGCATTCACAGTAGGCTATATAGTCCGTTAAAATAATTAAAATAGTTGATTGAAATCAATATACATAAATTGTTGTGAATTATTCAGGAGTAAAGTAAACATAACAGCACAATAGTAAACAAGCCGCTACAGCGACTGCCTAGTCGCACCAGTCTTCTGTACAGTTCCCCCAATTCCAATATTGAGGCGCACACCTCTATCATGCACTACAACGGCTGTCTCTATTATATTAATCTAAAAGCAGTAACCATCACAATTGCTGCAGGTTAAAAATGTGTTAGCTTTTATGCCTATTTTACATTTTAGGCTTAATTTTCAGCTTTTAGGCCTAATTTTAACGAGCAGTTTTAATTTCGTAAGTAGCAGCTAACGGAGAGTTGAATTGTATAGTAAGCATATTCATTTTTGCAACACGGTGCGCCTTCAGGTACACAGGTACAGTGTTAACAACGTAATGCGCAAATAGTCTATATAGATCAGTGGGGAAGTGACGAGAGAGACGCTGTTGATGACGCTGTTGCGACTCGTAGCAACTTGACGTTGCCGTGGTAACATGATTTTAGGCCTAATTTTCATTTTTTAGGCCTAATTTTTCTTAATGCAGTTTTGATTTCGTAAGTAGCAGATAGGCCTAATGGAGAATTTGATTCTACGGTAAACCTATTCAGTCACGCAACAATGCGACGAGACTATTTTAAACGAAGCTAAAAGCCATTTCTTTTTATTGCGGTGTTATCTAAGGATTTCAAATCGACGATCAAATGTTATTATTTAATTTAGTGACGTCGAAGAAGTTTATTAGCTATAAGGAAGTAACGATGTTTTAATTTGCCATGTTCTTTAACTAACTTCTCACCCTGAATCGAACGTTGTAAACAGTGGTCGTCAATTTCTGGTACCCGTTGCGATTTGCGAAGTTGAAAAAAGCGACGGACGGACGGACGGACGGACAAAGTCGTTGCAATAGTCTTCTCAGCCGGTACGGCTGTACAGAAGACTAAAAACCACACACGTGCTAAGATTCCGTAAATCTTTATGGACGAATATTTCATTGAGATAACATGCCAGAATTCGAACTACGGAACTCGGGCGCCCTTACAGTCGTATTCCAAAAACCCACTCAAGTGTGAGTGTGAGAGGATAAATGTGAGTGCACAAATCTCGCGTAATCTCGCATTCTCGCGTAATCTCGCTCGAAACGGAACAGTCCAAAGATCGAGGGGTAGCAAAATCAAACTCGCGCTGGCGCGCTCGTTCGATTTCGCAACCCCTCGATCTTTGGACTGTTCCGTTTCTCGCAGACGAGCAATTATTTCGGGATAATCCGGTCTACTTCACGGATATCTATTACTTATTGCTCTTCTTGGAAAGAATACATCTTCACCCTTCATCTAAGCCAAATTACACTCATTTATCATAATTAGATCTACCACTGCAGCTGATTAAAGTCAGGAATTATAAGAAATAGAATATGCTAGAAATGATGTAGTAGGTATTAAACGACGAACATGGACCAAAAGGGATAATTTCGTACAAAATATGAATAGGAACTTTTTGAAGGAAATTTTATTCTGAACACAGTACGTAACTGGTTTGTTTACCAACAGACGAATGATTCATAACTTATAAACAAAAATACGCTTTTTTGACGCCATTTTCCAAACTGGTGGCTATAGTATGGCAAAAGCGTGATATCTTAGGTTCAATCTAGTACACTAATTTTCAGTGGTGCAAGGTTAGTGTGTGATGATGTGCCACCAGGTAAAAAAAGCAACTTTGATTTAAAACTTGAAAATAGGACACCATTTTGAAAAGAAAAAAAACCCAGAAAATAAGAGGTCATTTTTAGTCGGAAGTTTTTTTTTTAAAGATCACCACCGCTTTTCGAACAAAAAATTAGTTGAAAATAATACCTTACTCAACAATTTAGCAGACATAGACTGTAAAATAAAAAAGGAAACCGGCCACATTTTTTTTTTTAAAACAAGAAAATAGGGGTCATTCCAATGTGACATTTAAAAAAAATGTCGCCAGCGCTTTCCGAACAAAAAGTTAGTTGGAATTGATATGGTACTAATTGAATCCTAAGGGGACCATTTTTGGGGTCCCTTTGTAAAACTGATTCCTTAGGGTCTAATTCACACCCATGCAAAGTGTCTTGCTTTCATAACAAAGTGTCGCCGTTTTGTAATATTGGCCTGCTGCCACACGCACTTTATAAAACTGTTGTAACTTTACATAAAACACATATTTTAGTATTTAATACGTTTCTTGGTTTTGGTCAAGTGAGCGAAACGAAAAACGTTTAAGCTTACTTAAACGTTTTATTGAAAATACATTCAAATTACAGTATTAGACATCCTGCAATGTCAACGTTTCAATTAAAAAAAATCTCGGAAAAATCCTGGAATGGTAGAATAATAGGGGTCCTAGAAAAATCGTAAAAAGTACTGATTTGTTTAGAGTGAAATTCGTTTATTTCATTTATAATTCGTTTGTCAAGATGAACGATTCCAACTGCCGAGCCAAGTACTTATTTAAGCGGGTGCAAGTGGCATTTTACGTTTTCTAAAGCTTGTAGCACACTGCTCCGTTCCGTCTCGTTCCGACGACTGACGGCAACGGATGGTCCAGCACACATTGTTTCCGTCGCTAACCGTTTCAGTAGGCTCCGCTAAGCTTTTCGATTTTCGCACCCAAATTGGCAATGCAAATGAAGAAGGACTTGTAGTGACCGTAAATAAGTAATTAAATAGAAAGTGGTAGTAAATGAGGTATTAATTCTTTACGCCCGGATATGGTGACATTTAATTAAGTACAGAAGGCAACCGAATAAGGTTCGTATTTGTATTTAGTCGATGAAATGCATTGTGCGCAGGCGCATGACGGACAACAACGGCGGTCGACTGAAGCTTGTAGCGCACTACTCCGTTCTGTTCCGTTCCGTCACGTCACGTCGCAGGCCGTCAAATTTTTGTTTGGATTAAAAGCATGTAAATTGGAGGATCCGCGTATACTGCTCCGTCCCGTTCCGTCGGCTGACGGACGGGTGGTCGAGGCAGAATCTTTTCAGTCAAAAACTGATCGCATCGGACCCCCACGCGCCTGCGCCCAACGTCTTTTTCGTACTAAATACAGATGCGAACCTATGTCAGTTG
Source organism: Lithobius niger (assembly GCA_023313725.1). Classification (NCBI taxonomy): domain Eukaryota; kingdom Metazoa; phylum Arthropoda; class Chilopoda; order Lithobiomorpha; family Lithobiidae; genus Lithobius; species Lithobius niger. Next base: position 20,941 of record JAHWFP010032188.1, read on the forward strand.
CCTTCTGAACTTAAATGTCATCATGCCCGAACGTAAAGCATTAATACCTATATTACTACGACTTTTTATTTAATTTCCTACTTAAGGTTACTACAAGTCCTTCTTTATTTGCATTGCTAATTTGGACGCGATCAAATTTAAAAGCTCAGCTCAGCGGAGCCTACTGAAAGGGTTAGAGACGGAAGCAATGTGCGCTGGACCATCCGTTGCCGTCAGTCGTCAAGTTACAGTCTTTACGGCAGGAGCGTAGATTTTTCTGATGCGATCAGTTTTTGACGGAAAGGATTCTACCTCGACAAGGGCGTCCGTCAACCAACGGGTCGTCACGGGACGGGAGGGAGCAGTATACGCTGCTCCTCTAATTGACATGCTTTTTTAATCCAAACAGAAATTTGACGGCTTGCAACGTGACGTGACGTGACGAAACGGAACGGAACGGAGCAATGTGCTACAGGCTTTAGTTCCATCCCATCCTTCGGCTTCTTATTTGAGATTAATTGATTTCAACAACAGCTTATTCACTAAATTTATTATATACAATAATCATAACTAGCCCATTAAAGGCACATTACTCCTTCCGGTTCGCTTTGTCTATGGCTCCGTTTTGCAACATTACTTCAGACGCGTGTAAATATTGCAAAAGCATTCGTTTTCCTGTATTTCCCCTCGTGCGAAACTGTTTTGCTACATTCACTCTAACCAATGTAAATGTTGTAAAAACTATTTTGCGCAGGATGCTCGAATATAGGGAAAAGGTATGTCCTTTTAACGTTAAAAAATATTTTTAATTGCCTTAAATAAGAATAAATGTTGTAGGGTTAAGGCCTTACAGTTTAGGGACAAGTTCTAAAACGTGCCGTGGTGGTAGTCTAGGGGTTGCAGGAATTCCAAATTTACTTAAGCTGATGAATCAAGGTTAGAAGTCGTGGTTCAGATTTGGTGTTGGTTTAATTTAACATTGGAGCGGTGGTGTGCTCAGGCTCGCCTGAAATTCTTGGGCGACACTAACCTAGGCTTAAGGCCTTAAATGGAATGTCAACGGCATTAGGCTTACTTAAGGAAATTTAGATTTATAAGTTTCGGGAAAATTTGATTAAGTTGATGACTGCTAAATTAAGTAGCAACGGGGTTGCAGTTGTGAACTGGCAACAGGATGGGTCGAGTTTGAGTTTAAGTTGGGGATAGGGGAAATTGGGGAAAATTTCTAATGTTAGGGCCGAAATTACCTTTTGATGCGGGGAGTTGGAGAGTTGGAGCCGGAATGGAATTGTAGGTTAATAGCTAATTGTTAGGAGCACCCGGCGGATAATCAAGCGAGCTCGAGCGTTACAATTGAATGCATTACGTACAGACAAATCAGTGTTATGTTTTGTTACAATAATTGATCAGATATCGATTATATCAACTAACAATTGAGTATTAATTTTGACAATGGCACATTACAATTTGACGTCAGGTGGACTTCGGTCTTGGGAGATTTCACAATGACGTCAGTTGTGACCTTGCTGGGGTGGTAAAATTCCAACGTCGAAATCCGGAATTAAACTCGCAACAATGTAAAAAAAAAACCACCTAATGTACTACTTTGCAAATTGAATGAAAATCAAAGAAAATTTAAATAAAAAATGCTTTTTGTGAGATGGGTAACAAAAGGTGTGAAAGGTAAACAAATATGTTAAAAAAAACTGCAACAGTTTTAATTTTAATTTTAATTTTTGGCTCGTAACAGCAGTTCACTCCATTAGCCCTTGGCCTGCCTCTTTCCCAAAGTGAACGAAACCCGTTTCTTGCTAATTAGGTGCTGTCGTATCATTTCAACTGCTAACCCTTAAATTGTTCCAAGATTGTTTTCTTTTTCCTACATTTTTTTTTAATTACAAAAAAAAAAAAAAAGAACTTCAGTTTCGTAAAGGCCCACATGGACGATTTAGCATATTAAGTAGGTTATTACGTTAAAACTGGTGTAGGCTAGTGAAGATTACTATCGCCAAAAACCGGTCATTTAATCGCATGCTGGATTTTCTTCGTTTTATGACCTGATTAATTTAAACACTATAAGGCGATAGTAAAATTAACGACAATAGATTATTTACACATATTATTATCAGTAAAGCCTGGGAAACTTGTGCTGTCCTCGGAATCAGCCAATTTTTTCTAAAAATTCACTCATTGCATTTTCGTAGGCCAAGACTATTTATTTATTTTTTTAACTCTAACATTATCACGAATAATAAAAAATGAAAAAAAAAATAAACAAGGACTATTTGCCGTTGGGCGCCAATTATTACCAGTAAAAACAGTCTCAAGTAAAAGAGATCGCGTGTACAACGGCTGGCATTGAACCAAGAGCGCTTTCTAGGTCATCATTAGGTAGCACCACGCATACACAGGACGGAAATCCACACCGGCTCGATTAGTGGTGGTGACTAAATACAGATGCAGATCCGGACTGGCCATAGTGCCAATCAATGGTGCATGGATCCTCCCTTAGATTCGTAAGGGGACGTTTTAGATTTTTAATTACAAGGGAAATTTCCGTTCGCTAATGAATTTTTTTGGTTGTAAGAACTAGGTTGGTTTTAAACTCTCGTCATTTCATAGCTGTCGCTAAATGACTGAACTATAAAGCAGTTTAGGGTCCGGTCATTATTTTTCTCCGGGATTGGGGGGGGGGGGGGGGTGGAGAGGAGGGACAAGTCATTGTTGGACCTCAAACTTGACGTTCAGCAGTCAACATTTCTAAAAATGTTTCAACTTCTGGGTGGACCCACCATGAGGTGAGTGTTTATACGAAGCTTTTGAAGCTGTCACTATCACTACTGTTGTGTTTTCAATACACTTTCTAGAAAAGGCTTACCTCGTGGTTCTTTGGCTTCTTCCGTCTTTCATGTGCTGACTACGTTAGGGCTGTGGACATACAAGCAAACAGTGCGTTATCATACTTATTGTATGAGACTCAGGGCCGTAGGAAGGATGAGGCGAGCAAGGCAGCTGCCTAGGGCGCCGCTTTCGTGGGGGCGCCACGCCGAATTCCTGCCAACAATGTAACCGTGGAAGTGGGTTGGAAAGCTCAAATATATTTTTTTTAACAGATCGCACCAAGGTTTACAACCCTTAAAGTTTACAATGTGCTTGCTTGGACTTTGTTTAGTGTTCGCTGCATTAAAATAATAATAAAAAAATGTTTACAGAGAGTCACTTGAGTGTACTTGCTTCTTGTTTCTTAAGGATATGCTTGCACCCGAAAAATGCGAAAATAGGTGGGAAAAAAATACTTTTTTGATTCCGGTTGAATTGGTTATTTTGAAACGTTTATTTTCAGTTTATTTCAGCGAAATAGGTTACCCTCATCTCTTGTCATCTTATTTGAGGTTTTTTGATCAGCTGACAAGCCAAACTTATCATGAAATCGCGTTAGTTCAATAAAAACTAGCCGTTAATGTTCATTGTTCTCAACCGCTTTAAATACCTGCTACAAGTCTCTCTCTCTCATTTTTTAGGAGTAGTTACCATTTAGTTATATAATCCACAATATAATATCCGCGAATTTTTTTGCTGGAAATAGGTAGTCGGGGGAAGGGGGGGGGGCGCCGCTCAGTTGGCTTCGCTTGGGCGCCAAGGGGGCTAGCTACGGCCCTGATGAGACTTGACACAAGATGAGCTTAAGGAACACAGGTGTTTTATAGAACATTTTAAATTTCAACTAGGTCCTTTCGTTAAAAGCGAAGCACATTTTCCGTACAACTAGTGGCACCTAGTCGGTGCAGAGTGCTGTTTATACCTAATACGGCTACTGGAAATAATCTGCAGTCAGTCTCAATAAGCACGTGAAAAGTGAATTTTTTTTGTTGGAGGGGGGGGGGGGGCACAATATTTTTGGACCTTGAATGGTGAAGTCTAGATTTTGTCAGGGTTTTGGAGTGGTGGCATTGAAAATTTGATGGTCAGCTTTTCATTTTGTCCGCTCCCTTCCCTGCTATGACCGTCTCACGTGCCAGACGTCCTAAGTTCGAGTCCAGCCACAGCAACCCCTGGCATTTTTGGGAGGAGAAGGGCTCTGTGGCGTCTCGTGTTCATGTCGATTGTGGCATGTGAAAGAACCTAGGAATTTTTTCGACGGTATTTACCTAGCAAAATTGTCACTCCCTCCTTCCGATGCCATGGCTACGGCTGAGAGCGCATCAAAAGTTAAGCTATAAGCTGCATCCTCCAGCCATAAATATAATGACCGATCTCTTACAAGCTTGCATAATTTCACATACCTCCCCCCCCTCCCCACCCAGACTGTGTTTGGGACCTCTTAAGAACTTCATGGCACTTGGGCTCCAGGGCTGCCAGTCCGGGCCTGTAGAGATGCCAACCTGTTTCCGTTGCCCTTTGGACTTAGAAAGGACATATCTTCTCACTGTATTCAAGCATCCTGCGCGAAGTAGCTTTTGCAACGTTTGCATAGGTTAAAGTGAATGTAGCAAAACCGTTCCTCACGCTTGGGAAAATAAGAAAATGAATGCCTTTGCAGCATTTACACGAGTCTGAAGTAATGTTGCAAAATGGAGCCGTACAGGAAAACCAATCGGGAGGAATGTACCTTTAACTGTCAGATTACCTGAGCAGGAATTGAATTGTAGACTTATGAGACCGAAGGCCAAAGCGTTACCGCTAAGGTCACTGCCGGGTCAGTATGGCTTGGAGGTAGCTTTGGCCAATGGTCTCAAAGGTCGAGGGTCAATTCCCACTCAGGCAGTCTGACATTTAAGTCCAAAAGGTAACAGAAATAGGTTTGCATCTGCATTTATTTGCACAACATGTTTAAATAATATAGCGAGGACAATAGGTATGTATTTAACTTGAATATAACTTAATGAAGGAAATAATTGGCGAGGAAAAGGAAAGAAGAAAATAATTCAAACAAAAAAATAATCATATAGACAACAAATGACGTATAATTTTCATTTCTAGTGTACGACTTTCGCTGCTTGGCTTGTTTTCCTCTTTCATTTACGTCATAATTTACAGTGATTTATGTATATTTATTTGCCAGATAAAATCTTCACAAAAATCGAATGTAATTTCAAGGGCGTAGTCATTAACGAAAGTTTGAAAAACATAAACGTTGTTACAGTTTTGATTTACCGTTCTCACCCCGAATACTGGAAAATCTCAACAACATAAAATTTTAAAAAAATCGCAAACTTAATTTTTGTAAAAATTATTTTTGACTAGTTTAAAATGCAGCTTTTTTACATTATCTCATTTGATACTCTCAGAGACCACTGAAAGAAGCCAGAATTAAATATGAAAAAATATTTTGTCCCCAAACTTCGTTTTAATTTCGACGTTAAATCGGCAAAAAAAATGCCTTTTTTTCCTTATTTTGGTGGCCGATAATTCGGATTGTTTTCTGGAAGAACAAAAAATTGTTTCAGATTTTGGCTTGATGTATGGTCTCTGAGAATACAAAATAAGATAATTAAAAAAGCTGTATTTTAAACTAGTTAAAAATACATTTTTTCAGAATTAGGGATATTTACCATCGACTTATAATGTTAAACTTTAGGCCCAAGTGGGCACCTCTAAACAATTTTTTAAGACTTTTTTTCTTTTGGGATAGTGATTAGGAGGTCGAAGACCAACTTTTCCGCGCTTTTACGATTTGAAATTTAAAAAAAAATTTTTTTTTTTGTTCCACCCTAGGACAGCTGTAGGGCGCATGCAACTTACAATTAAGTTCACGGTAAACAAAACGTAAATATCCGTAAAGAATTACATGGTTAGTGCATTGGTTAAATGACGGCCATTACTGGACTTTACCCATTATGTGGAAGACGTGACGGAGGTGACAATTTTAGCAGACGTTTGAGCTGTGGCACCCTGAACTCGAATATACCATTCCGGTTCTGAGAGGCGCGATCTAGTATGACCTTTGCGAGCGAGCCAGCGACCACACCTATCTATCGCCAGAGTTAACGGAACCTAAACTTGGGAAAGTGATGTGTGTGACACTGAAAAATTGAAAGTGGAGTTGCGGCGCTTGAAGGCCAGGCTAGTTCTTTGTCCCGTTTATAAAGGCGGCTATGGCAATTCCTTCAGTCAAGGTTAGATAGCCGACACAAAGAACCAATCGGCTGAATTGTTGCCGTTAAGGTTACTCAAGAAATTGACTGACCTTAACCGGACAAGACGTAGTCGGTTTAGGAGTATATAAGCGCGAGCGTTCGCCGGTATGATCACCACTTCTCTTGTTCTTGTGTCTAACTGCAGACCCACAACAAACCTATCTTCACCATGGTAAGCAATATTTCTGGTATTTGCTAAAAGTGGAGTTAAGAATCGCTTATAAAAGCTCCCTAACTAGATTAGTGAAAAATTATTCGCAACTTTCTTACGAATGTAGAAGGCGTTTCAAAACTAAGTGTGTTAGTCACAAAAATGAACTCTTATTTTTTGGACAAAAATATTTGAATTTAAAAAATAATCAAAAACGAAAAAAAAATCGAATGCTTTAAATTCAATAATTCACTATCGCATCTTGTATTTGCTCCTAACTGATAAAAAAAAAATTATCACGGCTAAAAGTTTAGGCTGTCTTATTTAGTAGAAATAAGACATTTATTGGATAGGTACCTTTATGGAAATAGATTCACTGTCGGTCATCAGTGAATTTTTTTGTTCTGTTTGGTTAATGGTTGATATACTTGAATCGGTTAAAATTCAGTATTTGGCCCTTCTTAGTAAGTTGTTCTTATCGTATTGATTATTTATATTTCAACCAATTGCTACTTTTCAAATTTAATCCATTTCAAAATTATCGCTTTTTTTTTGGTAATGTTTTATCACTGACTTCTTTTTTTTTCGTTTGTTATTTAAATCACTCCTGGCTGTTAAATTTTACATAAAAGTCAATATCACGATTTAAATTCGTCCTGAACAATTTAAGGCCATGCAATACGATGGTGCCATCTCTACCTTACCCCACTTAGCCCCCGAAAAAATTAATGCTGGTGCACAAGAAAAGAAATGAGATTGATTAGTCCCTAGCATTTCAAACGTGATAGCGTGTGTTTCACATGAATATTAACATAGAATAGTTACATAGAATATTAACATAGAATATGAGCATAGAATATTAAGAATATTAACATACAGGCAGTGCCACCAACTAGCTTTTTCCAAGGAGGGGTGCAAGGGCAAATTGGTGGGGTCCTCCTTAACAAGTACACAATTTTGGGGTAGTGGATTTTGTCCTTTTTGGGCCCCCTCCCACCTGGGTCCGGTACCTTACACCCTTTGCACCACCCGTAATTGCGGCAGTGCATACAGGTTAACATAGAACACTTTGCTGAACTGAAAACTGTACTTCATTCGCCTAGTTTTTTAGACGCCTATTTTTTTTAGACTTCTGGGTTCAGAAGTGCTGCCTTCGTTTACATTTTCCATTGAAATGATGCTCTTGGCCCTTTTCCCCAATGGCGATCCCGCCCCTCCCTCCCTCCCTCACCACACTCAGTGCCGATCTGAAAATTCCTATGGTTCTGAGCCATTGTTTGATTTTAATTTCTTCATTTTCAATTTCAGTTCTCCTTCGTTGTCTTTGCTTTGTTGGTGGCTTACGCCCAGGCTGGTGGTTTCTACGCTACCGCCCCAGTAGCACATGTGGCCGCCCCCGTAGCACATGTGTCAACAGTTGCCCAGCAAACCACCTCTGCTGCTGCTAGGTAAGAAGGAAGGATAATTTTGATGCACAATAATTTTAAAAGCTGCCCTGTGCTCTAAACCGTTTCATTAGAAATTAATTTGAATGGTTTCTGCCCCTAAACCCAAACTGGAGTAACATTAAGGTAAAGGGTAATCACAAGTGATAAAGCACGCATGTAATTTGCTTCACAGTGATTGACTGTCACAGTGACTGCTTTCCCGTCTGCCAATCCTCGCCAATGGTTCGACGAGAATGAGGCGTAAAGATTGGCATGGAAACGCAGAAACCCGAGGATTTTGTAATATTCGCAAAACGTTAAAGGAAGTTGTAACGAGAACAAAACATTGGCATTTCTACTTCATGACTAATCTGATCAATAGCATACTACACAGTTTATTACGTAGTAATTACGGGCAACTAGCAGGACATGTTCTTTTTTCTTTTTCCTAATGGAACAGCAACTGTTTAAAACGGGCAGCCAGTCGTAAGAAATTTTCTTTAAATGGAGATTTTATTAAAATTATTTGACGAAATTTAATTGCAGACATAGACGGTATACGTGGATGTCAGCTAAAATCGTAGCAGTCACAACAAAATACATTAAAACTAAACGGTAAATTTTTCAGTAGACCTGACAACACTGAATTTGAAGAATTCAATCTATAATGAATACCACTCCCAATCCATTTTTTTTTTACAACGGATAAAATTGATGACTGCGAACTGAAAAATTAAAAACTTCCGTTGCTGAAACAGATTAGCTTTCTTTATGAAGTTGGTTTAAAATCCAGTTAATTCAGTTAATCCAGTTGGTTCACTGAATTGTTACGTCCATACTTTTATCGATATGAACTAAATAAAATAAAATAAAATAAAATTGGTAAAGAGGCCACAAAGTTAAGAATGATTTGGCCTTTCAAAGAAGTGATATGATATGAAATTAAAATATTGGGAAAATGGCCACTCCAGCTATTGTGGACGTTGCACATTATTTCACGTCTACTGACTATGATATCAAAAACCAATACTGGTAAAGAGGACTGCCAAGTTCAGAAGGGTTCTGCCCTTCAAAGGAGTGATATCAAAACACCAAAACACTTGCCTAGTTAATCGCACCGACTAATACTTTGAACGTTAAATGAATTAACCATTGCTACCGAAAGTAGCAATGTTCTAGTTTTCATAGTCCGAACTATTAGCCAGTGCGACTAATTTGGCTAATGATATGGTATGTTGATATCACTCCTTTGAAGGGCCGAACAATTCTGAACTTGGTGGTCCTTTTTACCAGTTTTTTTTTTTTATATATATAATTATGATTGCTATAACCGATCCATTCGTCGAGATATACAAAAGATTCATGATTGCCCTTAATTTTACCACCGAGTTGAACTCGGAGCACCAAACTCGAAACTTTAATTATAAATTCTCTAGCATTCCTTAAAATTTTAACAAACTGTTGTTTTTTACTTTTTAGTGCCGGTGGCGGTTACGCCGCATACTCTTCCCCAGCTGTAGTGGCTGCCCCCGCTACCTACGCTCACCCTGCCGTCTACGGTGCCCCCGCAGTCTATGGAGCTTCCGTCTATGGTGCCCCAGCTGTCTATGGTGCCCCAGCTGTCTACGGAGCCCCAGCAGTTTATGGTGCCCCAGCAGTCTACGGCCACACTGGCGTCGTAGGAGGTGCCCAAGCCCATGCTAGCGAAAGCCACACTGTCAGTGCCGCTACCCACGTCTCCCCAGTCTCCTACGCCCTCCCATACGCCTACGCCCACCCACACGCCTACGGCAATGTTCTATTCAAGTAAACTGTCTTCACCACAATTTTCATCGATCATGGCGATCAGCACATCCTATAGCTGATTGTTCTGACGACTCAGTGAATTGAGGGTGGAAACGTGCAAGTCAAGTCTCGTATACATTACGGGCTTTTCACCCCAAACTCAGTTCTTATCTTCTGGTTTAAACCACTCGTTAAATTATAAACATTTCATCAGTCTGTTGATAGGAGGACATTTTATGAATTTGTACAAAAGTTTTTGAATGAATGTGATGCGTAATAAAACAATTTCCTAAATTCGATATAGTTTTTTTGTGTCTTTGTTGTGTGCGATTGATGTTTCGCTTTGTTGATGGTAGGTGTAAAGTTAACGATGTTTAAGTTGATTTAGTCGATTAAGGGCACGTTTACGTAACCACTCGCTTTTGCATTCTCGCAGCTAGAAGCTAGAAATCACCTCAAATTCCAACATGGCGGCGGTTTTATGCCTGCCGCCTCGCAACGAAAACAGCAAATAACGTGAGTTCAGAAGCGTTTGGGAATATTGTTGCGTCTTAAGGAATTCTTTATATTATTAGAACGGATTATGAGACTGCAAGTATTTACTCAAACGATGCCGGATTTAGCTAATCAATTTAGCGTTGTTACCATGGCAACGTCACCTTTGCCATCGCGATTTGATTTCTAGCTGCAAGAATGCAAAGGTGAGTCGCTGCGTAAATGCGCCCTAAAGGTTGGTTACCACCAAACGAAAGATTGCATCGAGCGCTGTCTAGATCAGTCTAGCGAAGAAATGCATAAGCAAACGTATTTTAATACAACAAACAAGCCACGTGCAACCTTAATTATTGAGTAAAAATTTGGTACGTCTTCGTGCGCCTGGAAGCCAGCTGTAAAAAATAACGATATTAATGCCACTAGATGGAGCCATGGTAGAATATAAAGAAAATACCCTGGCGCCATCTAGTGACATCAATATCGGTAATCTTTACAGCTTGCTCCGAGATGCAAGAGAATGTTCCATATTTGTATTCGATAATTAACCAGGCCTGAGGCATGTTTATTGTGTTAAATGGTGTTGCTTTGTTCGTTCCTTTGCTTGCTGCGACCAAGCGAAAAGAGAACTTCAAAGGGCTAGATGCTGTAGACTTTCATTTGGTGGCAATTCACCTTTAAGTTGATCGGGTGCAAAGAGGGCACTTTCGTTGCCTTCTTTACACCTAAACGTAAAAATGTCCGAGCATTGATTAAACCATCAACAGTTTGATTAAAAAGAACGACACATTAAGGTCACCACCAGTTTCGCAGGAAAAAAATGTCCATTTTCACAGAAATAAATTTTGAGGACAGTTTCTGCGAAAATGGAATGTGCGAAAATGCAATTCCAAACTCGCAGAACTTACGACCATTTTTTTCAGAATCAATTTGATGAACAACAAATTCTTGCTAATCGTGGTAAATCATGAATTGTGGTACACAAGTCATTCTTAGCAGTACAAATCGAACCAGCCGCGGAACCCCCATGAAATAACCCTCACGGCACCTCCCACATCCCCTGTGCCCCCTCCATGAGGCTTGACCAACAAATTCTTGCAGATCGAGCTAAAAGCATGAAATTTGGACGCAAGCCATTCTTAGCAGTACAAATCGAACTAGCTAGGGAACACCCGTTTGGTACCCCCCAAGGTTCCCCAGCGCACCGCTGTGCTCCCTCCCTGAGGCTTACCCAACAAATTCTTGCAGATCTAGCTAAAAGCATGAAATTTGGTACACAAGTGATTTTTGGCAGTACAATCGAACTAGAATTTGTCACTCATCAGCTTCGTGGACGGGGCACAGGTGGGCACTGGGTGAGGGGGGGGGGGGAAGGGGGCTTGGGGAGTTCCACAGCTAGTTCGCTTTGTAATGCTAAGACAAACTTGTGTACCACAATGCGTGCTTTTAGCACGATCAGCAAGAATTTGTTGGTCATCGATGCCATAGGGGGTGGGGGTGGGGTTTTGCTGTTTTTTTTTTTTTTGTGTATTTCGTGGGGGATCGATGGCTGTTTCGATTTCTATTGCTAACAAAAATTTGTGCGCCGCAGTGCATGCTTTTGGTACGATTAATCAGAAATTGTTGATTATCAACCTCACGGTGGCACTGGGGGAGCTTCGGGGGTATTTCGTGGGGGTTCCATAGCTAGTTCGATTTGTACTGTTAAGAAGGATTTGTGGACCAAATTTCATTCTGTTAGCTTGATCTGCAAGAATTTGTCAGTCAGGCCTCATGGAGGGATAACAAGGGCCTTGGGGGTATTTCATAGGTGCTCCATGGCAGGGTAGATGTGTATTGTTAAGAATGACTTGTGTGACTGTAGTTCGGTTCATTAGTTTGGATTCTAGGTGAGAGCAAAATTTCTCCAACAAGAAGAAGTGACTACATGTGACTACACGAATACTGTAGTCACTTTAAAATAGCATTCAAAAGGCCCTAGGCCTTATTCAAATGTTCATACCTACATTTTAAGTTAAAAAACTTGAAATTAGGTCATTGGTTCGATCTCCAGGTGAGGGCAAAGAGTAACAACAACAACAACAACAACAACAACAACAACAAACACCGAATTTTGTTGGTCTATGTCTGTGGGGGAAAATATAGGGTTTCAAACTTTGACTTGTAACGTGGAAATTCATGCTTAGGCTTACTACTTAAGGGCCGCTATCGTCGTCTTGATATGGAGCTTGCCTCCCCCTATACAGTATAACAAGTCAGTATTGAATGTTGTACTCAGTGATAAGATGATGCTATTTCTGCTGCCTTTTCACCCCCTTTGACTAAGTACTGATAACGATAAGAAAAGGGGAGATTGCTTATTAAACTAGTCATTTTTAAAAGTAAACATAAATTGGCCTTGAGTTATCAACTAACATGCAACAGTTATTTTAGACCTTTTTTTAACCACTCATTTTAAAAGTAGCGATCGGCTGAAAATAGTCATAAAAGGCTTTTTCGAAATCCTAACATTTCGACCATAGCCAGCAGCACTTAGTGGCCGTCAAGTTGCCAACTAACAGCAGAAAATAAAATCAAGAAACAGAATTCTCTGAATTACAGCATTTGAGCATAACGGTCCTCCTAGAAAGAACTTGAGCGATTGGTGCTACGAATTTACGTTAGGTACACATTGTAGTGGGGCAGGGATGGTAGGGGAGGGGAATCGGGGACCAGCGTGAACCCAAAGCGTTCGAAAACGATGTTATAATGGTGAATTGAGTTTACTTTCAGTACAGTTTACAAAGAATGCATTAACAAAAGACGACCTCGCACCACAAGAGTAGAAAGGTGCGAATAAGGATCGCACAAATAAACGAAACACGTTCTTAAAAATATAATAACGATAGCAATAATGATAATCTACGTAAACTATATAATAAAGTAGAACTAGAACTAGAAGAGGAGTTGAAAGAAGAGGAAGTGACGTCAAGGGTATTGTTGTCGATGCCCTGTAACAATTTCTTTTTGCAAGGCAGCAATGAAAAAGACCGAGAAGATTCATTCTTCGCGCGGTAGAACGGAACTAGAAGAGGAGGAAGTGTTGTAAAAGGACAGTGAAAAAGGGGGTGCGGATTCATTCTTTAGGAAAATTGGAAATTAGCCAATAGCGAAAATCATACTCTAGAAATAACGTAGTTCAGTAAGCCACCTTTATGCAACGTTTCGCCGGAGTGGCATGACCCGGATTCGAATCGGCTACACAGTTCGCCCCCAGATCACTTGCATAGCGCCTTAATCGGTATGGCCACATCCTCCACTGGCATAAAGACAACTCACTGAACCCGTTATTAAGGTCACAACCGTGACCAGGGCTCCATTCGACCGAAATTCACTCGGCCATAGAAATGGAGAGGGAAGACAAATCATACACTCACTAGGCTCAATAAAGGATAAAGAGACATTTGTTTATTTGTCTATTTATTTCTCCTTTATTGAGCCTAGTGAGTGTATGATTTGTCTTCCCTCTCCATTTCTATGGCCGAGTGAATTTCGGTCGAATGGAGCCCTGGTCACGGTTGTGACCTTAATAACGGGTTCAGTCAATTATCTTCATGCCAGTGGAGGACGTGGCTATAGCGATTAAGGTGCTATGCAAGTGATTTGGGGGCGAATGGGTAGCCGATTCGAATCCGGGTCATGGCACTCCGAGGAAACGTAAGTCTATAAAGGTGGCTTACTGAACTATGCTTTCTAGTGTATGACTTTCGCTATTGGCTAATTTCAAATTTTCCTTAATATTATGTCTATTGATTCATTCTTTTGCACGGTAGTAAAAAAAAAACGGCGAGCGTTCAGCAGGGGAAGGGTAATGTTCGATTATGTAGTGCCAATAAGTATCAAACGAAATATTACGTCATAGTATTTTAATATCCTGACCCGCACAAACACGGCACCACAAAATGACAATGTTCAGATCACCATGCATTCATGTGTAAACGTTCAGCTGCGTATAGTCCTTCCAAATTTTATGCTAGCCACGATCAATAAGTCGATGCGATTTAACATAGGAAAAAGGTTTATTAGCTAGTCACTAGCTAGACAGTATCATAAAAACAACGTTATTGACGAATCTTTCTTTCTCTCTATGAATGGTGGACACTCATCCTATTCCCTACATTTTCCACAATTTGAAAGATTTCGGTCGCATTGAGATTATCCTCAACATGAAAAGTATGGTTTTAGTCGCTTACAGTTAACAGACCACGTCCGCTAGTTAAGCCGGATGAAAATTATTAGGAGCCCTGGCCCGACGCCCCATGCCCCGAAACATAACCACAGCAAAATTACAAGTAGCGCTCTCCGCGCTGAAATAGCTCTTATCTAGACACACGCTAGTGTGTCACTCTAAGTTAGGCAACAATCATCACAACAAACATCACATCACTTCAATTGTCGAGGTTGTAAACCATTGTAGCGCGGCGCCATAGCGGCAGTGTCTTATATCTTGAAGCGTAGTTGGGCACATTTCAGGTACTTGGGGGAAAATAATAATGTGGTACAAAAGCTCAAATTGTGTTGAAATTAAGAGCAATGACTCACCAAACAAAAATTAACTCGTGTAGGAATACCAGCTAAGCTGCTTTCAATGCAAAATCTGACCCTCAATCACGTTGAAAATGTGTAAATAGCTAGCTAGCTACTAGCTAATTCTAGTCCGCTCATCCCCATGTTAATTTCCATAGGGTGATTATTCATCGATACCGAGATAGCGGGAAGGCTTCCAGCTATGAAATTGGACGAATGGCTGCAGTACGATTCGAACGGCGTACCTTTTATGGTTTGGAGCCTAGGGGTGTAACGAGGATGGCGCGTGATGGCGCGTAAGTACGAAAATATTGTTATAATCATTGTTAGTATTGTCGGCATCGTCTCTCATTGGACAGCCACTGACAACGTGAATACTGACGTGCGTGCCTAGACACACACTAGTGTACCACGATAAATCTAAACAACGTTGCCGAAGAAATTGTATTCACGTCCAATTCACGAAAAATAAACCAACTGTAAAAACAAAGCAAAATAAACAAAGCCAAAAACTGATGAAAAGGCCACAAAGTTGAGAATGGTTCAGCCTATAGGCAAAAAGTAGTATCAAATTGTGGAAAACCAATTTCTTGTTGTAGTGGAGTTGAGTGTAAGACACAATTTTAAAACAAGGACTGATATCATATCAAAAACCAAAACTGGTAAAAGGGGCCGCCAAGTTCCGAATGGTTCGGCCCTTCAAAGGAGTTTATATCAACACACCAAAACATTCGCCAACTTAATTGCACCGAATAATACTATGAACGTTAAGTGAACACTTGAACATTGCTACCCAAAGTAACAACGTTCTAGTTTTCATTTAACCTTCGAACTATTAAGCGGTGCGATTAACTTGGCGAATGTTTTGTGTGTTGATATCACTCATTTAAACGGCCGAACCATTCGGAACTTGGCGGCCCCTTTTACCAGTTTTAATTTTGATATGTCTTAAATTACTACAATGTACCAACAATGCACCAGCTATTTCCCTGGAGTACGATCATCGTGCACTTCCCCTCTAAGTGTATCCCCCAGTCCTTACCACTGCGTACATTTACCTTTGCTCCTTACTACTCCTGTGCACCGCATCTTCGCTCAGGTCCCTTAGAAATCTAGATAACAAACCTAGATAACCCAGATAACCTAGAAACCTGGATAACAAACTGTTTATTCGAGCCTTGACCCTAAGTCATGCGCCCTGCTACAATATCTAGCCGCTTTTTTTTTTTTTTATCATCAACAATCCATATTTTAATAATCGGAAGTCTACAATGCGATGATCTGCTG
Source organism: Lithobius niger (assembly GCA_023313725.1). NCBI lineage: Eukaryota > Metazoa > Arthropoda > Chilopoda > Lithobiomorpha > Lithobiidae > Lithobius > Lithobius niger. The sequence goes on from JAHWFP010032188.1 coordinate 36,765, forward strand.
TTACTTTCCAGCAACACACTAGTGTATGTCTATAGGTAAATGCATGTTCTGGGAAGATGAGTAACCCCGTTTCCGTACTGGACCCCGAACTCTGCTTTTAGTGTCTGGACCCCGACTTGTGCCCACAGGCAAAACCCAACACCCTTCCTTCCATACCCCTTTCCATACTGAACCCCGACATCGCGGCCAAGGTCCGGACTTAAGTTAATCTTTCTCTCGCTACAAGATTTTCGACGCTATCGTTGTTCCTTTCTCCCTTCCCTCCCTCTCCCATTCCCTACTCCTGCTTTCCCTTTATCTCGTCAATCGGTGCCTTCCTAAACAACCAAACAGAGCGAACCAAACGCACCACTGTTGGTGACAGTTTGGCTCATTCCCTGCCAATATCCGTGTTGATGCGGCTTGATTGACGTCAACATTGGCAGCGATGAATCTGTTTTCGTCAAAACTGTTCCTTCGCGCATGCTCAAACCTCCACCCCAGCAAACCACCTCCCAGAGATGGTTCGCAATTTAGCATTACTCTCGCCGTGTCACATCTATTAGCCAATCCTGGTCAAATCCATTAGCCAGGTCTGGTTGCAGTGAAGGTATGACGTATCGAATACTTTGCTGAGCTTGTTGAGCTGTGTTGTAGTTTAGGAAGGTACTAAACGACTGACGCAACTTCACTGCGCACGCGCGAGGCCAAGTTTGGAGCCAAACTGTCTCTAACAGTGGTTGCGTCCTGTTCACTCTGTTCGGTGGTTTAGGAAGGTACTGATTGCTTATCTGACTGCGATCTGACTGCTGACTGCGCTTCGCTGAAGGGTTTGTCTTACGAAGAACGTTTGAAAAGACTTGACCCGACAACCCTTGTTGACAGGCGTTTAAGAGATGACCTTATCAAGACCCGTCAAATTCTGTCTGGCGAAGTGAGTTTGCTTGTCGACCAGTTTTTACAACGCTCGACTGTCATACGAACCAGAGGACACAGCATGAAGTTGACGAAACCACGAATCCACACCATTGTTGGACAGTCTTGTTTCACTGTGAGAGCCATTAATTCTTGGAACGCACTCCCAGAAAGTGTTGTGACTGCACCTTTAACCAGCAGTTGGAAAAGACAATATGATCTGACTCAGTGTTAAAGTGTTTTTGTTCCATGTTTTGTTGTGAACCAGTTACATAAGCTTGCTTTCTTCCGGTATGAATTTAATTTAATTTAATTTATCGGGGCTCCAAGAGTCAAAACGTTTCCGTAAAGCGTGGGTCTGCACTCCGACCCTTTCCACACTGAAACACGGGGTCGGAGTCTGCGTCTCAAGTCCTGAATAGGACATGAAAGTCGGGGTCGGGCCCAGACACGAGTCGGAACCCAGTGTGAAAAAGTCAGGCTGGGGTTCTGGGTGGGCCCTGGGTGGTCCAGACTTTTCCCCAGTGTGGAAGGGGTACAGCGTTGATCAACTGGCTAACTATGGATCAGTGGTTCAAGACGGGTCAGTGGGTCAAGACGGGTCACTGGGTCAAATAAGATAACTGGTTCACCGGTTCAAAAAATGTAACCCAGTTTTAACTCTGGTTGTTGCTGGTGCAATGACATAAAATAGGACTTATCAATAAACGAAGAAACACAACACATACAGGAAACTTTACTGTTTTAATTTTGATAAACAACAATCAACACGCAGTAGAGAGAAAAAAGATAAGTGTTCCGAATGAGACTCGAATCCCGGACTTCCCGCATACTAGGCCGGGCACGCCACGACGGGGGCGGACCCTGGCTATAGGATTCAACGAGCCCAGAATCCTAACTAACATGTAAACAAGAAAGCTGCTTGCTTTTTGGCTTCCACACGAAATAAGGCAAGCAATAAACATTAAACACTGAACATTAAATAAATCCGTGCGTTTGCAAGGAGATGCTGCAGTACTAATAAGAAATACTAATCATAAGAAAACAGGTGCCTGCTGTCCTCACAATCTAACGAAAGCCAACAAAAAAAAAAAAAGAAACAGAAAACTAGATTGGTGTTTCCATCTCATAATTGCTAAGTGCTTTAAAGACTGACTATAAGTTTTATGGCTTAGAAAGAGAGAGCAAAAAAAAAAAAGAAATTAAAAAAATGAAAACGTTTAATTTCATTCAAGAACTGTCAATCAAACGACGAGAAACGCCCTAACAAACATGGGTACATTTCCGAACTGGCTAATTCCAAACAAAGTTCCTTTTAAGAAAACCGAGATAAAGAGCTTCCATGCTCAATGCCGAGATAAGGCTTTATGTAGGCCTACTGAGTGCGTAAATAAGACTATCGAATTTGTCTTCTTTGATAGCCTCCCTCCATTGTGTTTTGTTATTGTCACGTGAACATTACGTCACTATAATGAAGATATGTTCAGTATAACGTTTTGGGGTTATCAAGGACTACACACTACATTCGTGACATTTCACAACCAACTCCTAAACAGTTTGCAGATACTGGATGAAATTTTAGGATGGTCGATTGCAAATGGTTACAAAGTTGAAGAATCCAGGCTGACATGGATGCTTAGCCATTTATTAGATTAATTACTGTTAGTTTTCGGTCGCCAATGGTTTCCCTTCAGGCGAACATAACACTAAAAATACAAAAATTGAAATTACAATGTTGAACAAACACACAGAACAACAGGTGACGAAGCGAAGCAATGCTACACAATGCTAGACACTTTTGTGATACTGGGCAATATCCAGATTTTAAACACGGATCAGTGGTACATATTGACACCAACAATTTGATTAGGCTTAAGCTGGAAAGTTTCACTATTGCTTAGCAACACCCGATGTCTAAAAATTGTTAAGAATTCTCATGTTATGCAGATGTGGTAGGAAACCCAAAGAAAATTTTGTGAGGCTTAATTCTCCCACGATCCTCTCTGCTAACATTGCAAATGGCTGCCGCCACTTTCAAAGTCATTTTCAGAAGCTACTTGATGAGAGTCGTTCTGACTCTAAAAAAATGTGGAAAAATGCGAACAAATTTCTGGGTCGTCAAAAAGTGAATATTAAATAAATTCATTCACAAAGTTGAAAGAAAAAAGTACGAAATGATTTTAATGTCAATTTTGCTAACCAGGTCCCAACACTGAAAAAAAAACCTTCCAAAATAGCTTTGCCATCCTGAAGCAAAGCAACGCATAATCAAATAATAGCTACAGCCACAAATTTTATGGAAACTTCAGGAAAAGATTATGACGAATAATATCAATATAATGGGAATATGTCACGCGACTAATTGACGATATTTGTTCTATCCTAACAAATATGAAAAACAAAAACTCATGTGGCATTGATGGCTTCAAATTGAAACACTTCTTAAATATCAAATTCAGCTCTGCAATTTTGATTTCTAAACTTATAAATAAAATTACTGACACTGAAACATGGCCTCAACGTTTAAAATGCCAGATGCTGAGACACATCTTCCAAAAAGGTGCCAAATCTGATAAGAAAAATTATCACACTATAATGGGGCCGTACTTGATGTGGTGGATCGAGAAAAATGGCGCTGGGAGATATATCCCTTTAATTGACCTACAGCCTTCGATACTATCGACCGCGATATTCTGTTTAATAAACGTGAACACATTGGGCTACGTGGAAAGATGCTCCATATTCTGAAAAGCTACATGAGCGATCGTAAAGTAGAACCAGAATAAACCAGGAAAACAGTGATTATCTAAATGTTAAAGTTGGGGTCCCCCAGCGTTCAGTCCTGAGGCCTTTACTTTTCCTTATCTGCATAAATGATATTGAAAGTATTGTTAAAAACTGAGACATTTTTCTTTTCGCAGATGATATTTTCCTCCTTGCCTGTGATCATGAATATGATAACTTGTGCTCATGTTGCAACATGACTTTGACTTAATAAACTCCTGTTTCATTACAAATGAAGTCTTCATCAGGGAAGAAAAAACTGTATTGCATCAAATCCCCGCATACTCCGAAGTTTTCCGTTAAAAACATTTTCCTTCACTGTAAATTCTGCGCGACAAGAAACTGCGATACTACTTGCTTTAAAATTAAAAACATAAGTGAAGCAACCTGTATAGGATTCCAAATTGACTCACGATGGAACTACAACAGGCAGATCAATAAAATTGTACGAAATTTACGAAAACTTATGCCTAGTCTCTTATCATATCAGACACCACAAGATCAAAAGCAAAAAATTATTTATTATTCTTGGGTTGAAAGCTTGATTAGATAGGGTGTTGAAATGTATATGGATATATAAATAAATGTGGAATGTTCATTTAGTGATCATTATTTTTTTTAGTATTTAAACTGTTACGTTGTGTTTATTTTTGTTTCTGATACCTCCTACGGATTTAGGTTCATAATAGTACTTGTCTACCAATATTGTGTTCAATATTACCTTCCTTCCATTATTCGTATCATGTGCTATTCTATTGTACCTGTCTTATAGAACAGTGACATTTGCCGCCATATTGGCACCAGTATGGGTTTTGGAGGACATAACTACAAGGTACACTACATATAAATGGAGGGAAAAACAACGTAAGAGCGGATTTCTTAGGCTTAAAATGACGTTGTTTTCTCCAACAACAAAAATTGCGTGTTTTAGGCTAAGAAATCACTCTTCACAGCATCGGCTTCAGTATGACGCCATTCTGTTTCTCTCTGCAATGCCCTTTGCAGCTAACCCATTACGGCTCCAGCATAGAGTTATATACAATAATACTACGTCGAACCACGTACTACGTACTACCATGAACTTCGAGTCGTCGAAATAAAATACCTATTACTTGTATTGCTTGATTGTTTTAGGTGTGTGCCACTTTGCCACCTGTTGTTCTGTGTTTGTCAGCATTGTAATTTAAAATTTTTGGATTTTTAGTGTTATATTTAGTGTTTATATTTTTAGTGTTGGGGGGGGGGGGTTGCTTTTTGTTCCCAAAGCCCTCATGGGTGACGAATTGTAAGCCAATGTACAGGATTCGTACATCAAAGGCGACACTATTTTATAGGCTTTTCAAAGCTGGATTACAACTAACTTTAGGGCTCTGTAGACAGTACTCGCAAAATTACCTTTTAAATTCCAGTATTTTGCGAGATTGCACCGTGCTCTTAGTTAGGAAGCTGAACCGTCGTAAATAATGACGAAAATTATGTCCTCCCTCCCTACTTGACAAGCAGGAATGAGGAATACAACACTGACAGTCAGTGGAACATCACTTGCTCAGTTGTCTATTCTGGTAAAAAAAAAAAATTGCTTGCACTGCACTGCGTTTCGCTCTTTCTATCTCCAGTCCAATCCGAGGGAAACATCGTCACGGAAGACATGGGTTCGGCTGATGAATGAGTTCTATTCATTTATTTAATTTGATACCTAAATGGCATTAACCTCATTCCAAACAAAGTATTCAAAAAATCATATCAAAAACCAAAACTGGTAAAAGGGGCCGCCATGTTCCGAATGATTCGGCCCTTCAAAGGAGTGATATCAACACACCAAAACATTCGCCAAGTTATTCGCACCGCTGAATAATTCGAAGGTTAAATGAAAACTAGAACATTGAAGGCAGCAATGTTCAAGTTTTCATTTAACGTCCAAAGTGTTATTCGGTGCGATTAAGTTGGCGAATGTTTTGGTGTCTTGATATCACTCATTTGAAGGGCCGAACACTCTCAACTTAATGGCCTCTTTACCAGTTTTTTGCCTTTGTTTATTTTGCTTTGTTTTTACAGTTGGTTTATTTTTCGTAAATTGGACGTGAATACAATTTCTTTGCAACGTTGTTTAGATGTATCGTGATACACTAGTGTGTGTCTAGGCACGCATGTCAGTATACACGTTGTCATTGTCAGAACTTTGGCCGTCCAATGAGAGACGATGCCGACAATACTAACAATGGTTATAACAATATTTTCGTACTTACGCGCCCTCCCACGCCATCCTCGTTACGCCCCCAGGCTCCAAACCATAAAAGGTACGCAGTTCGTATTGTGCTGCACCCATTTGTCCAGTTTCATAGCTGGAAGGCTTCCCGTTATCTCGGTAGCGATGAATAATCACCCTATTGGATTTAAGGTCGCGTTTACACAACGACTCGGCCTTGCATTCTCGCACCCAGAAGCTAGAAATCCTCTGAAATACCAACATGGCGGCAGTTTTAGCTGCACCGACTCACAACGAAAGCCGTCAATATCGCGAGTTAGGAAGCGACTGGGAAACTTGGTTCGTCAGAAGAAATTCTTTACCTTATTGTCACGGATTATAAAACTGCCAGCATTTACTCAAACGATGTCGGATTTAGCTAATCCAAATAGCGTTGTTACCATGGCAATGACACCTTTGCCATCTCGATTAAATTCTAGCTACGAGAATGCGAAGGCGAATCATTGCATAAAAGCGCCCTTACATGGGGATGAGCGGACTAGCTGGCTAGGTAGTAACACATTTTTAACGTTATTGATGGTCAGATCTTGCATTGAAAACAGCTGAGCTGGCATTCATACACGAGTTAATTTTTGTCAGGTGGGTCATTGCTCTCGATTTCAACATAATTTGAGCTTTTGTGCCACATTATTATTTTTCCCCAAGTACCTGAAATGTGCCCAACTATTCTTCAGGATATAAGACACTGACGTTATGGCGTCGCGCTACAATGGTTTACAACCTCGACAATTGAATTGTTGTGATGTTTGTTGTGACGTTTGTTGCGTAACCTGGCACGACACAATAGCGTGTGTCTAGATTCAAGGCTATTTCAAGGCTGCTATAAAAAAATTTCCAATTTTCAAGGTTTTTCAAGTCTTGAATTTTCGGTTTTCAAATTTAAGCTTTACAAGGAATTTCAAGGCCATGTACGAACCCTGAATGGAGAGCATTTCATTTCCCGGCTTCTGCAAAGCATTTTTCCCATTTTTTTTTCATTCAGCCTTAAATGTTTTTTTAGCCAACGATAATTGATCATTAAATCTGGAAAGTTAAGAAATTGGCTTTTCCGAGGAAATCGGCACTCTGCGGGAAATCCCACCCATGGATTGTCCATACGACTTTTTGCAGTAGGAATTTATCAAGGACGTGGTAGCGGTCCTTATGTAAGCCTCAGCATGAACTTCCATGTTAAACGTCAAACTTTGAACTCCTGTAGTCTCGCCCAGAATTGACATAGACCAACGAAATTCGGTATTTGGGGTCGTGTCGTAACTATTTCACCACATTACAAATTTTAATGACAACAATCAAACCGTTCGGCGTCCACAGCATGGCCATTTCTTGTTGTTGTTGTTGTTGTTGTTGTTGTTGAGACTCTTTGCCCTCACCTGGAGACCGAACCACTGAACCGATTTTCAAGTTCTATAGCTTAAAACGTTGGTCTGGACAAGGCCTAGGGCCTTTCGCAGGCTATTTTAACGTAACTATAATATTCTTGACACGGAAAGCCAAATGGGCTAAAACTTTTGCTCCCACCTAGAGATCGAACCAATGAACCGATTTTCAATTTGT
>JAHWFP010032189.1:0-17764 GCA_023313725.1 Lithobius niger
TTTTAGGTCATTTGTTTGGATTCTGAATGATATCCATTTATTGATACCACTTGTCGATAGCTGTTCAGTTTGTTTGTGGAATCTTCAGACTGCCCTCATAAAGTTCTCATTGCATAATTTTTCATGTAGGGCAAAATTAGGTCAGCAGGCCTACTAACAAATTTGTATTACCAGAACTTTGTCATTTTGTAGTTCTGGCCTCTGTGTTATATTTACAATAAGTTTTTGAAGTTTACTTCAAATCCGTAGTCTTAAAAAAAAATCGTCAATTTGTCGTGGTTGAAAATATGCTAATTTTGTTTTCTTTTTAGTAAACTGATGACTTCAGCACTGAAATCTGGATCAGGAAATAAGCCACTTTTGAACCGGAAAACACTGAAGACCCGTACTTCCAAACATTTTTGCCAGGAGCGACTGGCTTGTAGAGGATCACAGCCAGAAGCCCATTATAGATGCCACGAGTGTGAAACATTCCAGTGTGAATCGTGCGAATGTGTTTTGCATGAGACTGCTAAGTTCCTATTTCACGACCGAATTCGCCTTCCTCCTCCAGACCCTGAACTCCTATGCCAGTGGGATTGTAAGAGCCGCAACTTTGCCGATGTTGCTTGTCCCACCTGCGATAAAAACTATTGCAATCAGTGTGATGCGGTAACGCACTCTTTAGGCAAAAAGAAAGCCCATGTGCGTGTTCCGTATGAAAAGCCAACCGAAAACATGAGCCAGGTCCTAACAGATGAAGATATGGCGTCGTTTACTTCAGCTAATGACGACAACCAAGAGTATGTGAGCACTGGTAGCACGCACAGTAGTATTCCTGACGTAGCTTCCCCCGCTGCAATTATAGAAGCCTCCTCATCCCAAACTGACTACTCTCAGGTTAAATCTGAAGGTAGTCCTCATAGTTTTCTTCTTGTAAATAATGAGGAAATCTTACAGGTAAGATAAGGGCGATGACGTGTGTTTTAATAATGTGAGTGGTATGTGCTCGCTTTACCTGCGGGCTGCCGAACCCTTTTCGTCACTGGCTCGTAAGGTTGTAGGTTCTCTGATATTACGACTCGGGGTGTATATAGTATATATACGAACCTTGCCGCATGTGGTAAGAACTATTGGATTGGTACAGTAAAGCAGAATATTTTCATCCAGTTTCCAGACTGCGACACGCTTTTTATGAACAAAAAACAGTCTACGGGCCGAGTGGAGGGTTGTCTGTGGGTTGCTGGGATGGGTGTGAGTGGAATTTTGCCAGTGCAACATTTCAGTTATTTGGGTTCATGGACAGGTTTGTTGTGCTAACTTCGTCTTTTAAAGAGTTTGCTAAATAGTAAGGTTGTTCGATACCGATACTGGGTATCGGACAGGTACTATGGTATCAGTATCGGATTGGAGAGTTCATATTTCTGCCGATACCTCACACAAACAGCTAACTTCAAACTCGCGCGAAATTCATTAGCAGTTGGCTTCAAAATTTCAATCGAGCATGCCACATTTTGCCACTGTAAGTTAAACTGAGTGGAATTTATGGTAGCGTATCGAAATTTAATCGTGACTGCTAAAAATTTAGTTGTTAATGCTAAATCATTGAACATACTTCAGCTTCAGTGTTGCTATCCGCATGGAATAGGCATCGGGTTGTCTGATACTGTTGGTATCGGAATCGGTATCGCTACCGGAACCAAAAAAAATGGGTATCGGACAGCCTTAGTAAATGGTCCTAAACTCGAGAACGAACCTACTGTCTTGTGAGTAGTGCCATTCATAGTCTTGAAAAACAATTCAAATGGTGCATTTGAATGACAGAATTAGTCAGTTTTGGCGAACTTATCTTAAAAAGAAGATAATTTTTTTTTTAAATGGCGATTTGATTAATTCTGTATCGTCGTACAGTAAAACCTCATTAATGTTGGAGTCCTGTCATTTCTGAACAGAAGCAGATTGGGAAGTACGTACTAGGCAAGAAAAACTATTATGGGAGCAATCGACAGTTCTAACACACTGACTAGGCGTAAGCATTTACGGTTGCTCACCTCGTTGTTAGCGGCGGCCGGGAGACGGACTTCGATTGACCTTGAACGTTGCGGCGTTAGGCCTAACACGCGGTGTTGGTATTTTGCATCTGCCGCTGGCGCCGTTCTTCTCACTGGCCGAATTATCATGGTCGGGAAGGCCCCTTATGCATAAGGGCCTTGGTTCTTTGGCTCTTTCACTTCTGACGAAGGTTATCTTCGGCGATCGGCATGTTGACCGCTCCCAAAAGTCAACACACGTCCTTCGTCATCTGCTGTCAGTCAGCAACAGGAATGGCCGTTGGCCAAAACGGAAGTGCACCACGTAAACCTGGTGGCTTACTTCCAACAGTTCCCCCACTCGTGGTTCACTTCTTGTTTGGTGAAGCCACGGCAAGGGAGTCTCTCCTCGCTTCAAAACTGGTTTTCAGAGTCCCTGGCGAACTGTGGTTTCTCAGGTCCTCTTTTGATCAGTTCGTCCTCGAGACGACTGCTCTCTGTCGTTCTTGACGAGATTCACGCTTCCTCTGCTTGTTGGACTTCTTTGGCAACGTTGCCTCCTTATTCTGCGCGAGTACCTTGAAGTCTTGATCCAGAATCTTCTGCTCATCTGCAGAAGCATTCCTCCACTGTTCCATCATGGCCTTAGGTCCCTTCTGGTACCTTTTTCAGTTTCTACTTCCACAACGTTCAGCAGGTTCAGCTGGGGTTGTGTCCTTGTCGTACTTCGGGTGCGGTGAGTACTGGCACCTTCGGCATTTTCCACTGCGCTCTCTGCTCCATCTCGCATGACCGCTTGGAACTTCTCGTACTCAGTCCTCGTCGACTCTTCTGTCGCTTGGACTGCAGGCGTTTCAACTGCTCTCGCCCTACTGCTGCCTCTTGGGCGACCTCGACGCGGTGGTTCTCTGGCAACCGGTGTCGGTCTCTCTTGGGCGATGGGTGCCGGCGGGTCCTGGATGACAGGAGCTGGCTGATCCTCAACAACAGGCGGATCATCTGGCCGCATCACAAGGCGAGCCTCTGGTTCTGGTGGTTCATCAGGGAACCAATCCCAGTCTGGTGCTTGTTGTGCTTGAACCTCAAGCCTCCCTTCAGCTTCAAGTGGCGCATCATGGTCCTTGATTACCAGCTGTGGTAAGGGTATTATCTGGGGCTGTTTAGTCCTCCTCGGTTTACCCCCACTGAAGTCTGAGTCCTGTCTTGCGTTGCTCTCCAGCGTGTAGCCTACGTTGCTGCACTTCACTGGTTTGCCTAACACGTCCTCAAACCTGACGTCTCGTGACTCGACTACTTCATAGGTCTCGGGTATCAGGATCCGGTAGCCTCTACTGCTCTGCGAGTAGCCTATCAGATTTCCTACTCTTGGCGGTGCGTCTAGTTTTCCGCCTCTTCTCTGCGCTGGAATTGCAACATAGGCCTTGGTTCCGAAGTCGTGCAAATGGCGAACTGACGGTGGTCTACCGGTCCGAAGTTCCTGTGGCGTCTTGTTCAGAGTTCGGCTTGCACAAGTATTGTGAAGGTAACAGGCCATCCGCAAAGCCTCACCCCACAAGGTTTTCCTGAACCCCCTCACCCCCACTACATTGAGAGGGTTAGGTTCATCAACGTGCGGTTGTACCTCTCGGCAGTCCCATTTTCTGTGTACACGTGCGTCTTCACGTGACGAATCCCGCTGGTACGTAAAAATTCTTCGAATTGTGTTCCGCAATACTCTCCACCATTGTCGGTTTTCAAAGCTCTGATTGCAAGTCCATTTTCTTTCTCCACTCTAGCTTTGTACGTCTTGAAGTGCTCTAAAGCCTCAATTTTATGCTTCATCAAGTAAGCTGTAGCTTTACGAGAGTAGTCATCTATAAAAGTGATGAAGTACGAGAAGCCTTGGTTAGTCTTAACCTTCAGTGGTCCGCAAACGTCGTTGTGAATCAGGTCTAGCTTCCTCGAAGCTCTTTAATGTGGCGTTGTCTTGTTGAAAGGCAACCGACTGAACTTGCCGAACTGGCACGTTTCACACAGCTCTTTTGGCGGTCTAAGTACGGCTTTCTCTAAACCCACTACTAGGTCCTGCTTTTGCATACGGCGTAAAGAGTCATATGGCAGATGGCCTAATTTCTTGTGCCATTCCCAGTAGTCATTCCTGGCTTCTTTGCGCTGAGTGCAGGAATTTACTTGCTTCGTGAGTGTTGCTTCTCGTGACCTCGTATTTTTGCTCTTCGAACCTAGGGCACTCCTTACTTCTGGCCTCATGTGGTCAGTTGTGATTGAAAAATCCTCAATCTTGTACATATTTTCTTCCGTCCTGAAGATTCGGAACTTCGATTTAGGATTAATTGCTAAATCAATGCTGCATATCCTCTTCCCTGGTAGGAAATGCACGCTTGCGCCATTTTGGTGCATCTGGCCGAGGGATATAACTCTCGTGTGTAGGGTCGGTACATGGTAGACATTGCTGAAGCTCACTTCATACCCATGTAGTGTCAACTGTACAACTCCTTTCCTCACGATTGGCGTCTGCGACTTGTCTGCTAAGAAGGCAGTCTCTCACTTTATGTATTCGTAGTAGATAAAATCTTCCTTACTGAAGAACATGTGCTTAGTAGCGGCACAATGTAGGATTAATGACTCTTTTTCCATACGAGTTTCAGGGATCGTGGAGCAATACACCCCTATACTCGATGCCTAGTAAGAGGGCTTACCATTCTTATCAACTGAGACTGGCCCTTGTCTCTTCAATTTCCAATCCCTTGTAAGATGTCCCTTCTTCGAGCAATTAAAGCAGATTTACTCTTCTTTCCTCCGTGCTCCTGTGACATTTTAAGTGTTGTTCCTGTACAACCGACGGATTAGCAACTTGGGTCTTGGCAATCTTCAAAATTGATTGTCTCTCACTGCTCACTTGTTTTGCTTTAGCGGACTTGCGTTGGTACTCATTAATTATCAAGTTGCCAACCTTCTTGATGGTGTAGTCCTTTTTGTCGTACGATTCGCAAATTATGGCTATCTGTTCATACTCTTCCGGCAAACCTCGTATCATGAAAAGGCAGACTAGTTCTTCACTGACAGGAGAGCAACCAGCCTTCTCAATCTCGTCGGCACATCGTTGCACCTTCAAGACGTAATCCCTCCCCGTCTCGTCTGGGAGAAATCAGCATTCGATGAGCTCCGTGAGTGCATCCAGCCCACAAAGTCTCGACTTGGCGGCGTAGGTTTCCTCAAGTTGCGTCCAAATGTCTTTGAGATCCGTAAACTTGTTTAATCTCTTCAAGTTCTTGTTGTCTAGGGTCACCAGTATTATTCTCCTACATGTTGCTTTGTCTTCCTCAAATTTGTTCTTAACTGCAGGCTCTGTATCAGGATTAGGCTGTAAAGCAGTACCATTTACAAATTTCAGCAACTTTCTCTCTTCTAAGGCGAATTCAAGCCTAATTCTCCATGACTCTTAGTCATCTTCTTCGAATTGTGGCAGACCCTTGCTCTGGTACACCAAAGACTTTGTGTCGTCAATTGCAGCCATGATTCTTGCAAAAAAAAACTTCTCTAAAACGTCATGCCACAATCAATCGTCATCAAGTTGATTTTTCCTTCTCTAGAAAAAAAACTCTTAAAAACGTTATTTTCTGCAAACTGGTCAAGCATATACACAATAAATAATCCTTATTTGTAAACAAATCGTCTTTCTCTTCTTAATGATTGCATGTATAGAGGCATAAATCACTAAAAAAGTCGTTGTGTATATTGCAACAAAAATTCTAAAAAAAAAAATATTCAAACTCTGGAATATTCCCGTCGGCTGTGTGGTGGCCACCATCTTCAATTTTTTTTTTTACGTGGATTTACGTGGAACACGACGTAACAGTCCATTCTTTTGAGAAAAAATGTGCGTCGTCAAATTTGCCTCATTAGTTTCTATGCTAGTACGTTTGGCGCCGATCTGGGACTTCCCCGTTATTACTGCCATTGCTGGGACCGTAACCACGAACTGTTGGAGTCTGTCATTTCTGAACAGAAGTAGAGTGGGAAGTACGTACTAGGCAAGAAAAACTATTATGGGGGCAATCGACAGTTCTAACACAGTGACTAGGCGTAAGCATTTATGGTTGTTCACCTCGTTGTTAGCGGCTGCCGGATGATGAACTTTGCTTGACCTTGAACGTTGCGGCGTTAGGCCTAACACGCGGTGTTGGTCTTTTGCATCTGCCGCTGTCCCCGTTCTTCTCACTGGCCGAATTATCGTGGTCGGGAATCACCTTATGCATAAGGGCCTTAGTTCTTTGGCTCATTCACTTCTGACGAAGGTTATGTTCGGCGATCGGCATGGTGACTGCTCCCAAAAGTCAACACACGTCCTTCGTCGTCTGCTGTCAGTCAGCAACAGGAATGGCCGTTGGCCAAAACGGAAGTGCAACACGTAAACCTGGTGGCTTACTTCCAACAATTAACTCCTAACTCCAGCGAGACTGGTATTATAGTTCTAGTTACGCGTAGTTTTTGCGTTAAAACACAAGGCAAGCTTTTGGCCTGGGGAGTACAGAATACATCTTGGCATACAACTTTTGTTAAGTGCACATCGGTGTAATATGCAAAATGTACTATGGCCTAGTTCATCAGAAAAAAAAAACACATAGCAGATATACTTTTCCGCAACACAAAATGTATGGTGTACGGTTAAGTAAAAAATTAGTATCTTGAGTTCGAGTTAACCAATATTTATTTGCGATAACAAGGTTAGTTTTGTATTGAAATAATTGGGGCAGCCAAATTTCACAAAACTGTTTGGCTTAACCAAGTTTGAGTTACCGAGGTGCCGTATACGAAACTAAGTACCGGTACTTTATTTCCGTAGTTTTGGTTTAAATATGATTTAACATTTCAGAATTTTGACTATTGTTGTTTTAGAAAATAAAAAATATAACTTTTTCAAGGAAAAATATAAATATATATATATTATCTCAAACCCTCTGGCAAGTAAACTCTAGCCATTGGAAACTTGTATTTTAGTCCTACTCACCAAAATGGCAGCTAGCCTAGCTGTACAAACCGACTTTAAACTATGGATATATTGGGAACCATCTGTTGAGATTAGAAGCAAACTGTTTGTGGCAATGTGCTCAGATTGACAAAGGATGTTTCTGTAATAACAGTGGGCTTAAAGAAAATTATGCAATGAAAGAAATGCATAAATTTAATAAAATCGTTTAATATATCTTAAGTAGTGAGCTGTTTCTAAGGTCTGCCGGCCAAGTATGCGAGTTTTACTGGATTGACATTTAAGAGGGGTGATAGCGAGGATATCAAGATAGAAATATCACAAGGCCTGAAATTTACCTTTTAATATGCGCCTTGTTGGGTTAAATTCATGATGATAATGAATGTTAAAATTCTGCGTCGATGTGCCTTTTGGCTACACTTCCTCAGAAGGTTGGTTTAAAAACTATGATGATGTGATAACCATAATACTGTACTAGAAGATACCACGACTGGTGAAAATTCATTGTTGCTGAATGACAAGGAAACATTTAGGCAGAAATGCTTTTAGAAATACTGATCAGTGAGAATTTATCGATAAATTCAGGGGTCGAATTTCCAAATTTTGATCCGGGTGCAAATTTGCACCCCAAATCTGTTGCTGGGGTGCAAAAAAAGTCTTAAGAGTGCAAAACCAAAATGTAAACCAACAATGTGGTCTCCTATTTTATAGCCATAGAAAATTCTAACATTCAGCATCTCAATAATATGTACCGTTTTCCTGCATTTTGCTTAAAACTGACTTAATTTCGCTGTTCAACTGAAAAACCTATACACATAGTTTAATTAAAAGTAGTAAAAACTGGAGTTAAACTTCTTTGAAAGGAATGGTGCCACAGGAAATCTAATTCCAAGCTGTTTAAAATGCCACAAACTGCAAGTCTGTAGCTTGTGCGGTTCAAAAGTTATGGAAAATTCAACTTTAGTGTGCAATTTTGCACTCCACGAGTTGCTTCTGGAGAGCAAAGTGCGATTTTGGAGTGCAGTTTGCCCCTGTGCATCCGAATATTTCGACCCCTGATAAATTTACTGTACAGTTGGCCTACCTCACATTTTTACTTCTTGATTTTGGTAAAATTTTATAATTGTTTATTAAAGATCGGCATTTTACGTTGAGGTATCATGTTAATAGATAAAAATCTCAACTCACTCAACTGTTTTTGCCGACGTTCATCAAAAACAGTTGAGTGAGTTGACATTGTTTATTAGGCTTATGACAAGAATAATTTAGCGAATTTCACTTCTCTAGGTTTTGCTGTTCCCAAGAGCTAAAAATCTGAACTGGAACTTAACTATGGATGTCTAAAAAGTCACATCGTTTACTTTGAAAATTCAAAACAAAAATTGAATTTTCAATTTTTAAATATGGATGTGTGCACAAAATCCCGTTTTTCTTCAAATGTGATAATTTTGTAATTGTGATCTGGTTACGAGTTAGGAAATAGCCTCAACCCTTCTTTGATGAACCATTAAAGTTTCTTAGCGTAGGGTAAATGGCCCAATTTTTAAAATTAAAAAAAAAAATTGATTGTTCACCCCTAAACATTTACGGTTGGGCGGCCATATAGGAATTGTTCAGTGCTTCAAGCTTGAAATTTGAGTTCGTTACGCAATAATTAGTAGGCACACTTCCTATTTGCTAAATTAATTGTTTTAATCCTCTTTGTACAGCATCTTACCTATTATAATTTCAGGTGAAAGATGCAAAAGACTTTGTCCGTAAATTAGGTTCCGGAGACGATGTGTGTGTGAAAGTTGTTTCCATCTTTGGGAATACAGGTGAAGGAAAGTCGCACACACTAAATCATGCATTTTTTGATGGTGTTGAAGTGTTTCACACATCAGCTGCTCAGGCTTCCACTACTATTGGTGTGTGGGTATCATTTGATCCTACCCGTAACATACTCGTTGTAGACACCGAGGGACTTCTTGGTATAACATCTAATCAAAACAAAAGAACCCGACTTTTGTTAAAGGTAAGGACGAACCCGATCGCTCTTCTTGTTCAGAAATGTTACGTCGCATTTTTATAGTTAAGACTAAGAATAGGTTACAGATTTTGGTGTTTATTTAAAGCGCATAGGGCTGGGATCGGTTACACGGTTAACCGGAAACCGTTCCACGTTCGGTTACACGGGTTATAAAACCCATATCCGAAAAACGTTTGATGCGGGCACCATTCAAAAACCGCGGTGAACGAGCCAAAAATAGCCAAGTGTCATCATTTAGGCCTACTAATCCAGATACTCAAAATCAGTGAAAGTAGAAAACCGGGGTGGGTAGGGGGCAGCTTATTTACAAATATTTCGCATGGGCTTGTTGTCCCATCGAAGCTGCTTACTTTCTTCGAAACAAACTGCTGATCGCCAGCGCGTACACGAGGCAGTTAAAGACATGCTGGCCAGCATCTGCCCTCCCCGCGTCATGAGAAGTGGACTCGTCTATACCTAGCGCGAACTGCAGGGAAGCGCCGTCATAACACGTAAACGAAATGCGTTGCTACCCGAAAACGCAAACATGCTAATTTTTCTGGCTCATAATTTGAAATTAATGGAACATTAACGAAAACGTATTAAATTTTGTTGTTTTGTTTTTGGATTACGTTGTTGTTAAGATGTAAAATTTGACATCTTGTAGAAATTTTAAAGCTACATAAAGTCAAAATTCTTAATAAAATAAGTACTTAAATTTATCAACTTTCTTCTAGTTTAAATCCCAAAATGCAAAATGTAGTCAATAATTGCGCTTGTCTTACCAAGGACTAAATCATATTTTTTTTTCAGCTTTGTATTTTAATAATGTATTACACAGTGGTGAAATTTTTTTTTGCTGTAGTTTTTGCTGAAAACGGAAAAACGGTTTTCGTGTAACCGACCGGAAAAAAAACCGGTTAAACGGATAACTAAAAAACCGGAAAGTACCAGCCCTAAAAGCGCATGGTTTTAAACCTCTGATAGAAGTTTAAAACCATGCTCTGAAGAGCCTATTACTCTTTTAGACTTCTAAAATATTGATGAAAATTTACATTACAGTACCTGAGGACGTCCGTCATGTTTTATGTAGGCGTAAAAGTAATGTTAACTGGTAACCAAGAAATCGCAGCTTCCACCATTATTATCAGCATAGTGTTAGCAATAGGATATTCCTGTGGGAGTTAAATGCAGTGGTGCAGGCAGGGGTAGCCCCCCTCCCCCTTTCCCCGGAAACCCAAAGCGAACCCAAACAAATTTTCATATTATTAAATAAATTCCTTCATAATATGTGAATAAAGTAATCTTCAAAATTTGATTTGTACCATAAAATGCTAACAGCACTCCCAGACCAGCATAGCTGACTTTATTCAGTCCTTTCTAAAATTGTCTCCTGGCTGCACCACTGAAGTATTGTGACAGGTCGAACTTCATATTTTTGTTTGCAATTAAAATGATCTCCTGTATCACCAGGACAGTAAGTTATTGCTTCCTGAGTACCATACATGTTATCTAGCAGAAAGCTTTTTCATTCGAGGTACATTGAGTGCAACTCACTTACCCTGATAGGTACTTTACCATATAGGCTAATGGAATTCCTGTATATCTAACTTGGCAGCGACGGTGGTATCTGTTTAGACATTTAAGTTTTATAACTGCTATGATTTAAGTTATGACTGCTTATAATTTATTCTGTTTCTTTTAGGTTTTAGCAATTTCAGACATCATAATTTATAGGACACGTGCAGGCCGCTTACACAATGATCTCTTTCAATTTTTGGGAGATGCTTCGCAAGCATACGTACGTCATTTCCTTCAAGAACTTCGTGCTCTTTCAGAACGAGGCAACTTAGGAGGTCCGCTTTCTAGTCTGGGGCCAGTAGCAATTATTTTTCATGAGACGCAACACACGGATATTCATAGAACAGGTAAAAATTAATTGAATTAATGATGATTGATGAATATATAGTTTAAAATGTTTGATGAATATATAGTTTTAAAATGTTTGTTTACCATGTGAATTTCAGATTTTTTGGGGTTTGGGACGTTGCATTACAATACAAATTTTCAAATTTTGCAATGCAAACCGCAACAAAAAATGGGATAATTTTGGCAAACTCCATGCAAAAAAACATGTAATTAACATGAAAAAAAAATCAGAAATGCCATGACACTTTGAAAAACACAACTTTTCGTATTCCTTAAGTTGTCAGCTACCCAGTGCAACTGAAAGAGATAGAAAGGTACACGATTTTAAGTTAACTGCACGAAATGGCCATAAATCGTGGCGTCATGGTAAAGTAACGTCCCTATTCATGGTAATGACTACACCCTGGAAAAAAAGCTATAAATCTCAACAATAGGAAACATCGAAAGTTTTGGTTGTGTGTTGATGGAAGGCAACGTTGACAATATCGTTGCATCCCTTGGTAAAATGGCTGTTTAACTGTGAATTTCTGATGATCCATCATCTGATGAAACTGACTTCTGACAGTTTTCTAAAATATGTTATTTCTGTCATGTGTGGGATTGGTGGTTCTTCAAAAGTTTGCGTAGGTCTATTGTAGTAATTACGTGACAAGGAACAAATTAAAATTTCTTCTCCACATCTACGGGAAGATACCGTACTTGTATACTGTACCATCAACTAAGTATGACGATTCATAATAAAGTCTTGTAGACTTACCTAAAAACGTCAACATGCTTATGAAAAATAGAAGCCATTGTAAACGAAGCACCATACACACAATTTCAAAAATTCCAAGATTAAAAATCCAATCTTAGCAAATTTTAATCTTGGAACTTTTGAAATTGTGTGTATAGTGCTTCGTTATTGTAGACTTGTCTCGTAATGTAAAATTGCACCGTTTTGTTTTCCATATGCCCATACTGTATGGACTAACACTTTGATGTAGTCAACTAAGCCGTGGCCTATGATACTTTTTTACTTTGTTAATTTGGTGTAGGCCACGTTACTTAAAATGAATGGAAAGATTTTACCTGTAGATATTGGATTCTAAAGGGGTATGGAATTCTTCATTGATAATTTCAGTTGATGGAAAAACTCCTGAAGATCAGCTCAAAGAATGCTTTCGTGTGCTTTCCCTCTCAGTAGATGCCTTCAGTGCTTTAGAATATGTGGGAGTTCGAACTTTAACTCCTCCAACTAATTTCAAAAAGGTTCAAAAGTCAGTCATGCAACATTTGAGTAACTCTTCAATCCGATCTGCAAGGAAACCATCAGTCATTTACTCTGCTCTCAAGGTGTGTATATGAACCATAATGGTATTAAATACAAAATATGCACATTGACATTGTAACTTTGTTAAACTGAATTTTTGTATTTAGGTTTTGAACGAAAAGTTCAGCGGTGACATAGAGAAAGCAATCCCTTGCATGTTTCCCGATCAATATTTTACGTGCGCCTTCCAGTGCTTGTCTTGCGAGTAAGTAAACACTTATATCTAGTTTGTAATGGAGAACAATTATGTTTACTTGCATGTGCATCGTTTCTCGGGCACAAATCTAAAATTTTGATGGTAGGGGATGATATTTTTTTGTTTGTTTCATAGCTACATATTTTTTTTCCCCTAAACAACCTTTCAATGCTTTAATCTGTTGACTTAGCTTTAATACCAATCGTGAAAAGAGGATCAACGCTATGCCAGAAAAGAAACAACCAAAAAACAATGATTGGTTTAGCGAATTTTCGGTAGTATAATATGCTTACAAAGAACATCCACTACCTTCATCAGGCAAAAAGTGTACGAGCACGCACAGAAATACGACTACATGCTAGAGTTTGTTTGAATTTCGCCGCCGTTGGCCGTTTGGATGGTGCTGCCATCTCGTGCTGCAAATTCGTGCTGCTCATTCGTTGTTGATGTAGGAAGGGTCAGCAGTTTGTGCCATTTCTTGGAGAGGCTTGCTGTCAGTTCAGGTGTAGTGATTTTCTGGATATTTTTATGTGCTGGTTCCTGTAAATTCATGAGTGGTCTTCTTTTAGACTGGAACAATTGAATGGCCATGCATTCTAGGGCTTGGAGGTGTGCGTCACTGGGGGTGTTAGATGTGAGGAGCACGTGTGTATTGTTCCAGGCGATGTCGTGTTGGAACTTGACGTGATGCATGGCGACCCCATTTTGTGTGTCTTTTTGATCGAGTGCTAGCATGTGCTCGTGGACTCTTTTGCAAATTCGCCTTCGGGTTTCGCCGGTGTAAATAGCATCGCATTCGGCACATGGAACAGCATAGACCGCGTTACGAATAATTGGGATGCCTTCTATCGAGTGGGAGGCTGGGAGCACTTCGGGTCTTTGCGAGATATGGGGTTGCTTCAGAAGAACTGGGGTAGGTGGTAGGTCGCCGGATGCTTGTCTAAAAGCGAGTCTGGTTGGGTACCGATGTTGGGTCGGTTGGGTTGGAGGGGCTGGAGGAGGGGGAGGTGGTGGTGGAGGAATACATAGTGCGGGTGGAGGTATGGTTGAAGAGTGGGAGCGGTTCCTTAGTCGGGCCCGCAGATTAGGGAGGTTGCGGAAGTAGCACTTGATTCCGTGAGCCTGGAGTATTTTCTTCACTCTCTCGCTTCTTCCCGGGTGGTAGGTGATGACCTCTTGGGGTTCGGTGGTTACAGGTTTCTGTCCAGGTTTTTGGCATTGTGGGGGCTTTCCAGCGTCTTGCTTTCGCGATGGCTTGGTTGATCAGTCTCCCTGGGTAACCTAACCTAAGGAACTTGAGTTTAGTATGCTGGAAGTGTGTCTCGGCTACTGCGTTCGTGGAGGAGCGGTATTTTACTCTGACCATCTCATTGCGTAGCACAGAGATAAGTTGGCCTTTGGGATGTCCAGAGTTGAAGGGTATCATTCTACTGGTTTGGGAGGGCTTCCTGTAGGGGTCCCATTCAAGCTTCAGGCCCTCTCTGCGAACCATTGTGTCTAGGAACGCTAGTTTGCCATCTTGCTCGGTTTGAAATGTGAAGGCGAGGTCTGAGTTCCAGCTATTGAGGGTGGAAAGGATGTTGCTGATGTTGTTCCGTTCGGTTTTGGTGAACGTGTCATCCACGTAGCGGGACCATATGTCCAGTTCAGGATGTCGGCGGGTGACGTGCTCGTCAAGAAATTGCATAACAATTTCTGCAAGCTTAGGAGAACATGAGTACCCCATGGGGTGTAATGTGTGTTCAATGTAGAAGCCAAACTTGAAGTAGTTAAACCTTATTTAATGCGGAATAATCATGACAAGATTTGGGTTACATTATTACGTTCTTTCTCAACGCAAGAATCAACGGGAATAGAACACCGGGCTTTGACGCCCTTGACTTATATATGCTCCGGTCGGATCCAGAGCTCCACCGGACAACCAATCAGCTCGTGAGTTCGTTAACCAATCCAGTTCATGGTTACAAAGTGTTCACCAATCGTGGCCAACAATACTTGGCCACGTTCTCCTGCACGTCCGCTCGTGGTTTTGGCGCAAAACCTGAAAGTCCTTGCCGTTGCACAAGTGATTTTGGCGCGAACAAGAGTCAAGCACAACACAACAGCACACAGGTAGGTACGAGGGTGAGCCAATGTCCGTTACACCCCCCATACTTCCAAGTACTTTTTTGGGATAAAAAAGTCTGGTAAGCACAAGTCCAATGGGAAAATCAGGAAAGCACAAGTCAAATTTGGATGCACACACATCAGTTGCAATACAGTGGCTTTGCTTTTTTTTTTTTTCTGTTTTGTACTCTTCCCCCTTACACAAAATGTCGGCTTAGAGTATCAGCATTGGAATTTCTCTTCCCAGCTTTATGACAAATATCAAATTCATAATCTGGAGTGCTAGCGACCAACGGAGTAGCCTACCATTTTTTGTACCTTGATTCCTTAACCATATAAGAGGATTGTGATCCGTTAAAATTAAAAATCTTGAGCCTACAATGTAATGTCTGAGTTTATGGATCGCCCACACCACACAGCAACATTCTTTCTCAATTGTACTGTAAGCAAGCTCTCGTGGATAAAATTTCCTTGAAAGAAACAAGACTGGATGCTCATTGCCGTCATTGTCTTCCTGGCACAATATCGCTCCCATACCTCGGTCACTCGCGTCTGTCTGAATCAAAAATCTCTTAGAATAATCCGGTGCATGTAATACCGGTTTCTTAGTGATTGCGGCCTTAAGAGCCCGAAACGCGTGTTCACACGCATCATCCCAATCTACCTTTGTAGGTTCGGATGCTTTCAATTTGTCTGTCAAAGGACTAGCAAGCTGAGCAAAGTTTGGTACGTAATGTTGGTAATAGCCTACTAACCCTAATATTGACCTAATTTCCTTCTTAGTTTTAGGCCTATGTAACTGACTTACAGCCAAAACTTTGATGTCCGTAGGGGACCTAACACCACCACCCACTTCATGACCTAAGTAAACTGCATGATCCATACCGAACTGGCATTTTTTTGGATTTATAGTTAGTCCTGCCTTCTGAACTTCCTGAAGGAATTTTTGTGTGTGATTTAGGTGTTCCCCCCATTCCTGAGATTTCACGGCAATATCATCAAGAAATGTTCCTGCAAATTCCCTTACATTTTTGCAAACCTGTTCCATTAATCGTTGGAAGAAAAAAGAAGCATTTTTAGTACCAAAATTCATCACTAAATACTCATAGACTCCTTTATGGGTTATGATAGCTGTCAATTCTCTTGCTCTTGGTGAATTTGGGACTTACAAAAATCCCCTAACAAGGTCATAAATCGAGATAAATTTAGCTTTACTAGCTTCCTCAACCAATTCCTCAACTAAAGGCATTGGGTATTTTTGAGTTTTAGTACCATCATTCAATAGTCGATAATCCGCTACTGGCCTAGGGTCTTTATCCACCTCCTGAACAATTAGCATAGGAGAGACGCATGTGCTTTTGCTCTCACGAATAATCCCTACCTTTAACATTCTATCTAACTCTGTTTCAATGAGTTGTTTTTGTCTTGGTGAGTAACGGTGCAATGTTGCCTGTTTAATTGGTTCACCTGTTAACTCTAAATCAAATTCAATTAAATTTGTTCTCCCAGGAGTTAAAGAAAATACCCTTGGTACTTGACTAAATACTTGTTTGAGTTCCTCAATCATTTGTGGGGTCATGGTACCTAACCTTTTAGCCATGCTAATGACTTCCTCAGGGCTCAAATACTCAGGAGTTTTCCCTTCCCAGATTGGGGTTTCCTCAAATTCTTCAGGTGCTATGTGACATTTACTGTGTCAATGGCATGGAAGTAAGGCTTTAGCATATTCGCATGATAAATTGCTAATTTAGTTCTGGCCTTGTTTAAATCTATTTGGTAATTTACTTCTCCCAGCTTTTTCACTATCGTAAATGGCCCTTTCCAGAATACCTCAAGTTTGTGTTTCCTGTCAGTTTTAAGTACTAATACCTCATCTCCCTCCTTATACTGCCTATCATGGGCCCCTTTATCATAGTACTTTTTTGCTTTGGTTTGAGCTTTAAGTGTTGCCTCTTCTGCTAATGCCCTACTGTTTTGAAACCTATTTAGCAAGTTATACACATGTTCAACTACTGTAACATTTACATCTTCATCCTCCCACCTATCTTTAAGTAACTGTAATGGTCCCCTAATGTTGCTACCATACACTAGTTCCGACGGTGTGAAATTTGTGGTTTCATGCACTGAACTAAGAATAGCAAAGCATACTGCTGGCAAACACTGCTCCCAATCATTTGGATTGTCCAAACACAAAGCCCTTAAAATGTCTTTTAAATTCCTGTGAACTCGTTCTACAGAGTTTGACTGAGGCCTATGAGGAGAACTATGCACAATCTCAATCCCACATTTCTCTAGGAAATAAGTTGTCAGTTGTGAAACAAAAATACTGCCTTGGTCCGACTGGATCGTTACCGGAAAGCCTATTCGACAAAAAACTTTTAAAAGTTCATCTACAATTGTTTCAGAGTTAGCCACCTTTAAAGCTACTGCTTCTGGAAATTTTGTCGCGGGGCATAACATTGTTAGAATATACCTGAACCCTTGCTGTGTTGGTTTCATTGGTCCTACCACATCAATTATTAAGCGTTTGAATGGTGTACTTATTATGGGAACCTTTACCAATGGCACTTTAGTTACAACACGAGTTTTGCCTATGCGCTGACATGTATCACATCGTTTGACCGCCTGTTCAACTTGTTTACACATCCCAGGCCAGTAAAAGTGGTGCTGAATTCTTGCCAAAGTTTTCTTTTTACCTAGGTGTCCCGACCACCCATTTGAATGAGCCACATCAATTATCTGATTTCTGTACTTAAGTGGAATGACCATCTGTTCAAAAACACAGTCCGTATTGCGCTGTTCCCACCGTCTGTACAATATTCCCTTCCTTACAAAAAATTCTGTTGAAGGATTTTTACTCCCCAGAACTGCCTTCCAACACCCTTCTAAGCTCTCATCATTTTTCTGAGCTTCAATTAACTCCACTGTGGATGTCCTAACTAAACTGGTATAATCTGCAGTCAAGGGTGATAGCACACTGCTAATCTTAGCTGCACCATCTACATTTATTTTGGCTTTGGCCCCTGGCTTAGTTAAATCTGGATCGTTACCTACAGATTTTACTTTAACCTTAACTTCAGAAGAATCTGCTAGCCTACTGCTACTTTCCTGCGTTCCCCTAGCCACATTTTCAAGCTCATGTTTTATACCTTCCATTTTATCCTCTTCCCTTAGCCTACCTTCATGAAGTTGTTTGGCCTGTGCCCTAGTAATAACA
>JAHWFP010032191.1:15676-27616 GCA_023313725.1 Lithobius niger
CATGCTGGATTTCCTGGCAATGAGCAGGCAGACGGTCTAGCGAAGCAGGCGAATATCTCGGACGTACAGAGTCTGGGTCTCCTTCAGTCTCCGTGGTCAAGGCGACCTGTGATTGCGGCATGGTTTATGAAACACTGGATGGACGAGTGGTGGTCTTTATCGGATCCAGCAAGTCTGCTCCTGGTCGTTTGTACTGAGTGGCTTTTCGTGGGTGGATGCAAGGACTCTGCCGTTTCTACGTACAGACCATTCCCTTCTGTGAGCTCATCAGTTTTGCTAAGGGTGGACAGACTCCCCCCATCTGTTATGCATGTTTAGTCGAGTTTACACGAAAGCATTTCCTGCTTCTGTGCCCGGTTCTCCAGCAACAATCTCGCGCACTGGTACCCATCCTCAAGAATTGCCCTCCTGTCCTCCTCAGGCGGTCGAGCATCTGCCAGCAGACTGAAAGCAGTCGTGCGGTTTGTGCGGGGCTTCAAATGTACGTGTGTAGGACAGGTCGTCCTTCCTCCATCCTTCAGTCGTCTCCTCCTTTCTCCTCTCTCTGTTTTCTGGAGACTGAGCGGCTGACATTGTGGTTCCATGGTTGGCCTGTTGTTTTCTGTTCTGATGGTCTGATGTTCTGCTCTGATGTTCTGATGTTCTGCTGTGCTTTAGTGCGGGATGCGTGGCCTTGGGCTGATTTCCTGCTTAAAAAACAAAACAAGGTAACACTAGAATGCCAAGTATGTAGTTAAGCATTGTTCACTGATCCTTATTCTTCTCCTTTTGATTATCCTTATTTTTTTTGAGGCTGGGAATTTTGATTAATTTGGGATAGTTTTTGCTTTCGAAACCTTGTGTCTTAACAATGTACTAATAAATAGACATAAATCGCTGGAAATAATATGATTTTGATACGTGTATGATTTTTGCTGTTGGCTAATTTCCAATTTTCCTTACCAATGTACCACAGTACAGGACAGTATAGGGCGTACCTCATTAAAATTGAAAAATTAAAAACTTAAGCATTTCATCTGCCAGTCATGTTTCACCTTAAGTATAATTGCTTGAAGTAATGATAGAATTACCTTACCACAACATTTTTACAAGCAGTGCTGCATACACCAAGCTAGACTGTGGAGTTACACTATACCATATCTTTCCATACGTTTGTCCTGTGCTTAAACATGATTTCGTACTTGGTGTGGCCGAGTCGAATTTAATAAATGCTGAGCATCAAGTCATGGGTAAGTTCGCTTGGTTTAGCTCGATATAACAGCCTTACCACATTTTTACGAGCATTTCTGGATACACTTGGCTAACCTGTGGAATTTCACATACCATATTTTACCTTTATGCCTAAAATGGCTTCGGGCAGTGTGCCGAGTCTAATGCAATATTTGTTGAGCATCAAAGCTGGGCAAGCTCTCTTAATTTACCTGTGCTTGTCAAGGCTTTTCATAGATCTCCTGCGTTTTGGTACATAGCTGTGGTCAAGGAAAGTTATTGACTTTCATATTCAGTGTTTCTGGGATATGGATAAAACAGTTATGGTCGAGGATGGAGTGAATAAATTCTTCAATTATCACGCCAAAAGTTATCTCCCACAGGAACAAAATACACTTCTGCAATAAGGTGGAGGGTACTCTTGTTCGCTGTTCTCTAGGGCAGTTTTTAAATTTTGACCATGTTACTATTAACAATGAAGACAATAGAATTCAGAAAATTCAAGAATAAAGGATATATTGTTCCTGTAGAAGACAAGAAAATCAAAGTTTGACTACTCTTATTTGTGTAACTGTGGGTGAGACTACAGAGGGTCCTCAAACGACATGCCTGTTCCCGTGTATCTAGGTTACAGCATGCGATCGATGCTCAACCGACGAGCAGAAGGCGTGTTTCACGTCGTGTGGCCTGGTCGTTTTGTCATGCTGGCCTGCCATGGCGGCGTGTAATGATTAATTAGCACGTTTACTGTTAAAAAAAACGAGAGAGATAGGGGATGCTTCAACAATTTAATTGTTGATTTGAATTTTGGAACATTTCAACTGGGGTAACAAAGGCCACACTAAAGAAGATATTCAATAAGCATTAACGGCTCTGGCTCTGCTTAGTGAATACAAAGAACGCCAGTCTTACTTAAGGCCAAGCAAACGTTAATTTTCGTTTGCTTCGCTCATTCAATCAGCATACCCTCTGATTCATTTCACCATATCATAATTTGTGCTTGTCCCCCCCCCCTCCCCAAGATTTCGGTTCAGTATTATTCAATAAACAAATTACTACTTACAAATTAGGTTAATTTTATTTTTGATTTTTCTGAAAATTTATTTGCTAATTTTTTCATTTCAGCTTTACTGTTATGAGTAATAATAATAGCACTTTATTTGCCACTAGCGACAAATGAGCAAAGTAAAAGGAATGCTTTCAAACTGTGTTTGTCTAATAATTTCCTAAAGAGGTACTTCGAAGGAGCCGAAACCGCCTCCTCAATCAACGAATTCCAAGCTGGAATGACTCTAATGCAGAAGAAATACTTCCTGCAGTTTAATTTGAATTTTGGAATTATTAACCTCAAAAAAATTGGACACCAAATGGTAAAATACAATGCAAAATTTTGAAATTTAGTATTAGATCGGCTTTTAATCTGTGTAATTCAAGAAAATCGAGTGTAAGTCGTTGATTGTATTGCAAGTTTAGCACACCTGGCAAGGACTTCGTGAACCGCCTCTGAACTGATTCAAACCGTTCAACGTCCTTCAATCGATACGGGGACCAGACCTGGCTTGCATATTTGAGTATGGGGCATGCATAAACCTTGTATGCCCACAAATAGGTAATTAGGCTTCCTGATCAAAAACAATGATGCACTATGGCCGATTGGCGGTTCGCTTTTGTAGTTGTAAAGCTGCAGTGAGTGGAAAAGTTAAGAACTGATAATTTTAAGTTGAGAATTAGTTTGGTTTAAAACCATCTGATCGTAGGATCCTTTCAACCTCTTTTTTTTTTGGAGCTTGATTTACGTAATCAAGCTCCTATATGCTAGCAAGCGAGGTCGGCGTGGTATGACTCCGCATCACCCAAGACATGGCCACCTACAGTAAAATCCGTATCATGTTTACCTTCTACAATGCTCCGCTAGAAGGCGAAACAAATACCTACGCGACAAGTTTGCCAAGTGGCGTCATCGGTTGGCAGAATTTGGCACCCTCGTCGGTTAATTTGAAATTTCGCCGATTGGTGTGGAGATGGCAGCACCTAGCAAACTTGCGCTTGCTTCTGTGTCAGTTGTTGATTTTAGTTGTCTTTTTTGGTCTAATACGATACGGCCTTTAATGTAGGTGGCTTTTCCAAGACTGCTTTTCCTAAATAAATTGGACTGCGCATGCGCCGACTCTGACGTCAGTTGTGTTCTTTGTTGCGTCATGTATTTGTTATCTCTAATATCACCATGGCTGTCGTTGTCGATTTGACTGGACCAGGAATGGACGCAACTCTGGACCACCTGGACTAACAAACTAGTGAATACTTATTATAAAACGTAAGTGGGACTACTCCGAACGTAAAAATTGTATTCGAGTGTATTATGCTACAATTGGCAATGTGGAGTTTACGTTAGGATCAACATTTATCCCCGCCGATCATTTTCCCAATATTCGGCACGCCGTTGCTCATGAAAAATAATTTCGGCACGCTGCCGCTGCCCGCCACCGTTAATTTTTCGGCGCGCCACGCCACTAGGTAGTTTGGCATTTTAATTCAAAATTTCAGTTTTAATTTTTTAACAAGTTTTTCACGATCTGAGGAACCTTAAAAACAAAAAAAAAGGTAAGAAAGATTAAAATCCTTGCCGGGCCGGAAGGGCACCTTATATGTTTTTTTCGTAAACAGTTCCGATAGGCGGGTTGTTATTGTCAGTTTCGTGCAAGAATTTCATAAAGAAATATATAACTGCTTAGGCAAAAAATCGCAACATTATTATTTTCATAGACGAAAGACACAGCTCTCTATTGGGTGGTTCTGATAGGCAGGTTGTTATTGTCAGTTTCGTGTGGTTTTGTGTGGTTTTGTTGTTATTGTCAGTCAGGTTAGGTTAGGTATGTTTGGGGTTTTGCATTTCATACTGAGGTAGTTAACTGGTTGGGGTTTGGAATTTCATACTGGGGCAGTTAATTGGTTAGGTTATGTTAATGATGATTTAACGAGTTTCCGCAATTTTGGACCAATTTGTAGTGCCTTCCGTGAAAATTAAAGGTAGGTTTTTTTCTTTTTTTTTAATGGACTAAGAATTACCAGCTGAGTAATGTTTTCCTCTTCCATTTTTTGGGGAAAACGCACCGTTTGGCCGTGGTGAAGGTTCAAAGTTAGCACTGCGCTGCGCCAAAAAGCATGAAACTGGGCAAAAGTCCGGCAAGTGAAACGCCAAACCCTAACCAGTTCATTACCTCAAGTGAAATGCCGAAGCCAATTCCTAACCTAACAGACAATAACAACACGACCAGCCGACCAACCGTGGTTGTTGTTGTTGTTGTTGTTGTACAAAATCAAACTCCATAGATCACAGTTGTGTTCTTGTTTTGGGCTGCCATGCTCGATATGTAGAATGCAGCTTTAAAAAAAGTGAACGGTTAACAATTCAACTCGATCCTGCTTAGTTTGTTTTCCATTGTTGCAGGAAGTGGTCGAGGCACAAAAGTGACAATTGTTGCTTTCTATTTTGAAATAAATTTACGAAATAAATACGTCATTTAATCATGCCGACCACCCAACTTTAAGGCCCTGAGGCCTCAAAATCGAAGACTTAGCGCCATTTAGTTTTAAACTGTGAGATTTAAGCAGAAACCGGGATCATTTCATTTTAGATCTCGTCAACTAATAAAAATATTTTCGATGGCCGAAGCTGTTAGCAATGCATAGGCGCATGTGTTTCACACACCAAAATTGTTGCTACACAAAACTGATTAGGGTTATGTTTGTTATTACCCTACGGATTAGGGTGGATTAAGAATTTAATGAGGTGATATTTTGGTCTAACAATTGCAATTTCAGAATAGGGATACTTTTAACCGTTTATGTTATTTTTTCTGCATCAGAAGGTTTACACAAGTCAATATAATATTCGTTTGTGTTACAAATCATATAAATAAACTGTAAATTGCTAAATATTTATTTATTTATATTAAATAAAAAATAAAAGCAAATAGAAAAAAAAACATAAATAAAACACTTCATAGCCAAATTCAAAACTGACGAATAAGTGACTGATTGTAGCAAGTGTTACGGATGTGCCCGAGCCCGTGTCAAGTGTGACATGTAAAACATTCTATGCACTATTATTAAAATTATCTTCTTCATCTTGAAATAGCCTAGAGTAGTTTAAAGTGATGCAAAGTCCAGCTACTACCCTTTTTAATTACTAAATGTTGCATCTTTGAACACACTCATTTAAATCTACGTTTCTTGCGTTTGTTATTGCTTTAGCCTGTAACCAGAGAGGAAAACGTGATACTGATGGCCTGTCCAAAGATCTTCCTGTATCAGATGATCAAGAAAATGTAATTAATGATGCTGACACAAGAGTAGTGGGTGGAACAACTGCACAAGCAGGGCAATATCCTAACACAGTAAGTTCACAATTTTCAGCATTTTGTTTGTTGCCAACTAACGTCAGCTTTGAGACGGCAGTCTTTCCCCTTTCTAAAAATAGAATATTTACAATTTTACGAATTTTGTATGTTCTAGAGAAAGTCACTTTTGAGAAGGCGGTCGTTCCCTTTCAAAACAATAGAAAATTTATAATTCTACGAATTTTGTATGTTCCAGAGAAAGTCAATTTTCAGAAGGTAGTCTTTTCCCTTTCAAAATATAGAATATTTACAATTTCACGAATTTTGTATGTTTCAGACAAAGTCACTTTTGAGAAGCCGGTCGTTCTCCTTTCAAAAAAATCGAAAATTTATAATTTTACGAATTTTGTATGTTCCAGAGAAAGTCACTTTTGAGAAGGCAGTCTTTCCCCTTTCAAAAAACAGAATATTCACAATTTTACGAATTTTGTATGTTCTAGAGAAAGTCACTTTTGAGAAGGCAGTCTTTCCCCTTTCAAAATATAGAATATTTACAATTTCACGAATTTTGTATGTTCCAGATAAAGTCACTTTTGAGAAGGCAGTCGTTCCCCTTTGAAAAATAGAATATTTATAATCTTACGAATTTTGTATGTTCCCCGAGAAAGTCACTTTTAAGAAAGCAGTCTTTCCCCTTTCAAAAAATAGAATATTTATAATTTAACCAATTTTGTATGTTCCCAGAGAAAGTAAGTTTTGAGAAGGCAGTCTTTCCACTTTTTAAAAAAGGAATAAGACCACCAAGTTGAAGCGGTATCTCATTAATTCCTCATATTTGAGCTGTCAGTTATGCCTCAAGGTAACCTCAAGAATGTGACGTCATCAGCTTTTGGTCTCAACAAAACTTTCGCAACTTAACACTAAGGTTTTAGCATAAACTGAAAGGCATTGTACAATTTCACCGCATTCATTCATAGTGAACAGTGAGTTATTGTCATATCACAAACGTCACGCATCAGACATCAAATGCAACATAATTGTTGTACTGCACAGGGTGAGATGACTTGAGCCAAGTTCCCCATTCGAGCAATCATTCCGCTGGTGCCCTTTGGCCTAGCACCATCCCCTACACCCTTCGCAGCTTTTGGCCTTAATCAATTAGAATGTTAGCCCTAACTCTTTGTCCCTAACTTTGGCTAAGTCTCTTTTATCCCTAAGCACTAATAAACCTAATTTGGGCCTTAAAGTCACTACTGCCTAGCTTAACCTTCACTATTCCAATATGCCGATAACAGCTCTGAAAATTCAGACCTTTCTTTGAGTTAGCACCGACTTCAATTTCAACTTAACAAGAGTCTCCTATTTCATGTTAATCAGGCGAGCAAATTAACTCTTTCACCTAACCTAACCTAACCACCACGATTGGTTATTGATGCTTTACGTTCGACTCCCGTCTCTTAACCCTAACCCAACTGTTGAATCCCCTCCTCCCACTGAAGTGGTGAACAAACATTTTCTCTCCATCCTCAACTAATATCTCCAAAGTCGCGTCAAGATGTTCAAGCTGGTCATGTCAATGCAAAATTGAATCTTTTCGGTAGGAACTAAATAATAATTTTTATTTTATTTTAATGCGGGAGTCGTGATGCTAGCCATACTAAGAAGACTGAGAACAGTGTAAAAAATTGACAGCCTGGAATGGTTTCCAACAGAACACGCGATGAGTTAACTTATATGCCTTATTTCAGCACGAATGGAGTAAGCCAGAGCTTTTCAACCATTTTTAGCCCAAGGTACCCTTCGAATTTTTTTCGAATCCAATGGCACCCCTGTCCCAAAGTTGAAAAGTTTTTTTTTTATTTTCAAGCAAAAAGCTATTGCTCCCCCTATGCACATGCCACTATGCACTATGCACATGCCACCAAGAAAACACATCACTGTTTATTATTACAAACTAGCAACATATCCCTAGTCAATCTTCCTCTAACTAGACCTTTACCGGAGATTGAGATGCATGGCTATCAGCTCCAGCAAACGAGCATCGCGTTGTTTTACGAAGGATGCCATTGAATGACGCAGACATGCACTTTTGCACGATTTTTATGACAATTCTGTCTACTTCGTGGCACCCTGTAAGCAGCTTCACGGCTCACAAGGGTTCCCCGGAACACCGGTTGACAAGCACTGGTGTAAGCCAAGCCATCAACACAAGCTTATTAATAATTGTTTGTCGGAATGTTAACATGTGCAAATCAAGAAATAGTCAAGTTTAGTCCTAACAACATCCAAGTGAAGTCACAAAGTACTGCCGTTTAAAGTGTCGATAGCCTACCTGAGTCAGAAGAACTGCTACCAAATTCCTGATGGCAGTGCGCATTATATTATCTAACAGGCTTAATACAATTCTTAATATTGACCTAAATAAGCATGAAAAATGGACTTTAAAACAGCTTTTTGTTAAATTATTATTCAGTACCAAGAAAAGCCCAGACAAAGACCCAACATTCTGGGCACGTTGAGTGTCAATGGAACCTAGAAATATTCTTTCCACCACTTAAGACGTATGCTTATGCTAGTCTTATACTAGTAGTGCTAACAAATTAGATTCCAGTTCAAGGGTTCAGCGCCTTTCCTGCTTGAATACTAACCCTACTTTTTAGCTCTTGCAGGATTACTTCCAAGATAGGTGAGAACTAGGGTTAGTCCTCAAATGGAAAAGAGGCTGCTCAAGTTTTCTTGTTCTGCTTGCATACTCAATTTTTTTCATTCCTTTCTATTCTGAGACAAACTTAACAGTTGGAAAGAAGTTAATCAGAATATATTCCGTTTCCTTTTTTTTTTTTTTTATTATTCTGTCAGTCCCGTTGGCTAATAAATTATACACTAAGGGTATGAACCTGGAACGAAGACATACGATGGAAAAAAAACACCTTAGTGCTTGAAGTTAAGCTTCCGATTTTCAAGATTGGTATTATGACTGCCACAATACTGTGACAACGGAACCAGGCTGCTCTCAGTTCATACAAAATAAAACGGAGGCTGCAGTGACTACCTAGTTGCAACCGGTCTTCTGTACACTTCCGCTACTTTCGGGCCACTTCCACGTCATACTTCCCGTTTTTTAAATTTATTTAATTAATTATTTTTGGATGCTGAATCTAATAGTGAAAAGCGTTTGTCTGTACTCGGTACCTTTCCATAGATGGCGGGCTTACTTGTCGGCCACCACAAAAACTACATAATTACAGCCTTTTTACCCATTTCTCAAGTATTTCTTCCATTTTTTTCTATTTTTAGATCCATTAGGATAAACATTAAAGTATGTTCCCTAATTTTAGAGTATATGCAAGACCTGTTTTCTCACCGATTTTTTTTAAAGCTAACGACACAACTGAGCTATTTAGCAATGGTTTACCAAATATCTGAATGCTTTCAAAGATCCTACTTACAGAGAGCTGATCTAGATTCGTTAGAACTGAGGCGTATTTTAACATTTTAACATTTTAAATCTGTACGGCCGAGTCAACAATAACACCGCCATGTTGTTTCTGTCCAAAAGTACTCAAAAATGAGAGGTCACAGCTTTAAATTAACCTTGTTGTAGAAATTTCTTTTCTAACTGAATTGTGAGTGCCTGGGATTTCCTTCCAAATGACGCTGCTTAATGCCCTATCCTTTTCATTCTATAAACATAATTTTCCGTAACACGATTCATACCAGTTTTTACACCACTCTCAGACAGTTTTTTTTTTTCAAACTTGTCTCGAAAGAGGTTTTATTGTAATATTTATTTTCTGCTTTTATGTTAATCACGTTATGTTTCCTGGTATGCACTGGTTTCTTTGTATTGTGCGCATGTACTCAGTTGCATTCAGACAGAGGGTCTTTATTTTGGTTGTCTTTTTCGTTTTTATCCTTGAATTCAATACAGATAATTAATCGTAGCTCCTGTTTATTTTTATAGTTTCCCTAGTTTTGTAGTATTTTTTTAATGGGAATTATTTTTTGGGTATTTTGTAACATTAGGAAGGTCTAAAACACTCCCAACCAACGCCATAACACCAGACGACGATAGCACCCGTTTGGCTAACTAATTCCAATTGGAACATCCTACCTAGGATCGAAACCTTCTTAGATTTCTAAACCAACGGATTTACTACCCAGATATGATCGAGAATAAGTCAGGTCTTTTTAATAGCAGCAGTACGGTACAAAAACCTTCTTAGATCTATAAACCAACGGATTTGGTTCCTACATGTGATCGAATGCAAGTCAGGTATTTTTAATAGAAGCAGCATCAAAACCTTCTTAGATCTGTAAACCAATGGATTTGGTGCCTCGATGTGATCGAGAATAAATCAGGTCTTTTTCATAGAAGCAGTGTCAAAACCTTCTTAGATCTATAAAACAAAGGATTTACTGCCCGAGATATGATCGCATGTAAGTCAGGTCTTTTTAATAGAAGCAGTACCAAACGCTTCTTAGTTCTATAAAACAATGGATTTACTGACTGAGATATGGTCCCATGTAAGTCAGGAGATCTTAAAATTCCTCATGAGGTGGCTTCATTTTTGTAGCACAAAATTTGCTGAGATGCGCCATTCCCGTTATACACTATACTAAAACCGCACTCAACTTCTGACTGGAGGAATCAGTTGAGGGCCGAGTCTTGCAGACGCGATTGTTTTGTTCTGGTGCAGAGAAAATAGTCCGTTAAAATAATAAAGTTTCACAATCAAATAACTCACTCAAAATATTAATTTTTGTTGGTAAAAGAAGGTTATAATTTTAAGAAAAAGTGACACATTATTCGGAGATAATAAACCACCTGTTTCAATTTCGAAAATATGCACGCAGTTGCCATGGTTACGACCATGTTTATGACTCGTCGCAGCAGACGACGCGGTAGTGAAAAATGGCGACCGTCTCTCCGAGCAAGTATTTCAAACCGCACGCCCAAGGAAAGCCCTTGACATCATCTCAAAAGCAGACAGTAGCCAATGTTTACAGTAAACTTCGTCAGAAGCATCCAGAGAAGTCAGTAAGTGAGATCGCAAAGGATACGGCAGACTTAACAGGCGTTTCACGAAATGCAGTCTTCCAAATCAAAAAGGAATTTGCAACCAGCGCTGGATAGTTTACGTCACCCGGTTGGAAGCGTCCGAACTCCGTTGGTACTCGAACTCGGCTAAAAATTTACGACGAATTCGCACTTTCGGCAATTCGACAAAAAATTCACGCATTTTATAGACAAAGTACGGTTCCTACAGTTAAAATGATAAGAGCTGCCGTAAACGATGACGGCCATTTGCCAAATTTCGGTCGGACAGCAATGGCAAGCATTATGAAAGATTTGGGTTTTGTTTTTCGCAAGCGTAAACGTGAATTGTTGCTTATCGAACGTGACGATATTGTCCTTTGGCGAAGACGGTATTTACGAGCAATTAGAAAATATCGAGAAGAAAAGAGGACCATTTACTATCTTGACGAGACATGGGTAAATGCAGGACACACGAAACGAAAGTCTGGCAAGATTCAACAGTGAAGAGCAGCAGGCAAGCATTTTTAAGCGGTCTATCAACTGGATTAAAGGCGCCCAGCGGTAAAGGGGGTCGGTTTATCATTTTACACGCCGGTAACGAGGATGGCTTTCTACCCGGCGCTGAACTTATATTTCAAGCTAAAAAACAAAGTGGGGATTACCACGATGAGATGGATGGAATTCGTTTTGAAACATGGTTCGAAACTCAATTATTGCCAAGAATCAAGCCTGCAAGCGTCATCGTTATGGATAATGCTTCGTATCACTCGGTGAAATTGGAAAAAAATCCCTACGAAGAGTTCAAGGAAACCTGTAATGCAAGAATGGCTTAGGAAAAAGGGATCGAGTGGGACGAAAGTATGCTATGTCGCGAATTGCTCGTGTTAATTCAACGTTCACGAAAACTATACGACAAATACCGAATAGATGAACTTGCTTCACGTCATGGCCATACTGTATTGCGTTTGCCTCCGTATCACTGTGAGTTGCTGCCAATAATCGAACATTCAAACTTAAAGAAGTCCAGGAACTTCTACCGAAAGCCCTTGCTGTAGTGACACCAGAGGAGTGGGTCAAACTTGTAAAACATACTGAGAATGAAGAAGACAACATGTGGAAAAGTGATGGGATGGCTGACATTATTGTGGAACGAATCGCCTTTGACGTCAATAATTCAGATAACGACTCAAGTTCAACAAATGAAGACACAGACGGCACTGAGTAGACCTGAAGATCGCTAAAACATTGACTACTGTCTGCTTGAAAACAAAAGCTCTTTTCAGAGCTAAAAACAGTCCTTTTCAGGACTACAAAATCTTACGAAAGAGAACCTTTTTTCCTGTCCTTCGT
>JAHWFP010032192.1:4993-25605 GCA_023313725.1 Lithobius niger
CCCGCGCGTCGCCACTGTTGACAGGAAAAGGCTCTACGATAATATGAACTATTCACAGTTCTCAATTAGCTCTCATTGGAAATAGATTAGACTTCATGTAGCAAAACTGTTACTTAGGGAAAGCAACGCTCAGTAAAACTGAACCAAGAATTGATTACTTTTTGACAAGCGGAATGGGACATAACTTCCGTCAGCTTCATGTTCAACGCTCCATGTCGAATTTAAAAATGTAAAAATATTTTAGGAATTATTGTTTGGTAGCTGGGCTATCCTCTTCTCACTCTTAGTTTGCTAACCATAGCCCAACACTAATTTTGTTTACCACTGCATGGCTGGGAGTAATGGGGGGAGGGGGTGAGGGGGGAGGGGGAAGCAAAAGGGGCACATTGTCGGACCCACAGAAATATGTTTGACTGCATGTAGCAAAACTGTTACTCGGAAAACCAACAATCAGTAATATGGGACAAAAAAGCACCTGTAAAGCTTTTTTCCAACTTAAATTCGTAAAAGGCAAACGTGGGCAGGCAGGGTAGGAGATAAAATCCATCACCTTCATGCTCAACACTTTATGAAGGAGTAAAAAAGTGAAATATCTTAACGGATTGTTGTTTGTAAGCTTACTGTTCCCCCTCTGACCCTTCCTTTGCTAACCATACCTCCAGCATTATTTCGTTTATCTCTACGCCACCTATTACTAGTATGAAAAAAAAAATGTCTTTAGATTATTAATGTCTTTTCAGGGCAACCCAGTAATGAGTTTACGGGTCTGGGAAAGAGACCTCAGTTTAAAACTTTGTGCTGGGCCCGGGGAACAATAAACGTAAATAATACGCCAATACGCAACACTTCGCACTGCATCTCTCCCCTCCTACTTCGTTGACAGAACAACCTGACCAGCAGGGAAGCTTCGCCATGCAGGGAAGCATCGGGCAGCGAATGTAACATTGGAAATGCCTCTGACTGTACCTTACACACAAAGCTCATTTACTGTTTTGCATTATCCCTTCCATAATATATGCTATAGAACGTTTCATAATGAACTGTCGTATATATTAGCTACGGATTTTTGGTAGTTTATGTCTGATAGTGCACTCCTACGTTGTAAACTACTAGATTACTACAAACCTACCTTCATTAGACGGTGTTATATGAACAACAACAAGCACCAAAAACTATCAGTGCACAAATATAGACACACGCTAGTGTGTCGCGCCAAGTTAGGCAACAATCATCACATCAATTTAGTTGTCGAGGAGGTAAACCATCGCAGCACGACGCCATTACGTTAAGTGCCTAATATCCTGAAGCATGTAGTTGGTCACATTTCAGGTTCTTAAAGAAAAATAATAATGTGGTACAAAAGCTTAAATTGTGGTAAAATGTAGAGCAATGGTCTACTTGATAAACATTAACTCGTAAAGGAATGTCACCTAAGTGGCTTTCAATGCAAAATCTGGCCCTCAATAACGTTGCAAATGTGTTACTAGCTAGCTGGCTAACTAGCTAGCTACTAACTTCTATTCCACTCATCCCCTTGTTAATTTCCATAGGGTGATTATTCATCAATACCGAGATAGCGGGAAGGCTTCCAGCTATGAAACCGGAATGGCGTGGGAGGCTGCGTAACTACAAAAGTATTGTTATAATCATTGTTAGTATTATCAGCATCGTCTCTGATTGGATGGCCAAAGTTCGGACAATGACAATGTGTGTACTGACGTGCGCATCTAGACACATGCTAGTTTGTCGTCACAAATATAAACAATGCTGCCAAAGAAATTGTGTCTACGTCCAATTTACGAAAAACAAACAAAATATCAAAATAAAGGCAAAAACTGGTAAAGAGGCCACCAAGTTGAGACTGGTTCGGCCTTACAAAGGAGTGATATGAACTAAATAAAAAAAAATTAAAACAAACCCAAAAACTGATAAAGAGGCGAGTTAGTTGAAAATGGTACGGCCTCTCAATGGAATGACACGAACTAAAAATATAGGAAAAATGGCCACACAAGCTATTGTTAACTTGGCACATTATTACAAATTTGCAGGCTAGTTGAATTGAGTCTAATGCACAATTTTGAAAATAGAAGTGATATCATATCAAAAACCAAAACTGGTAAAGGGGACCGCTAAGTTACGAATGGTTCGGGCCTTCAAAGGAGTGATATCAATACACCAAAGCATTCGCCAAGTTAATCGCATCGAATAATACTTTGGATGTTAATTGAAAACTTGAACATTGCTACCAAACTAGCAATGTTCTAGTTTTCATTTAACCTCCGAACTATTAGTAGATGCGATTAACTTGGTGAATGTTTTGGTGGGTTGATATCACTCCTTTGAGGGGCCGAACCATTCGGAACTCGGCGGTTCCTTTTACCAGTTTAGGTTATTGATATGATTTGAAATACGTGCTGTTCACATAGATTGTTACCAAAAATTTCAATGAACAAGTTTCAACAAGTGGACAACCGTCCCTTCCGCAGACTTGAGAGGCGATCTACCCAGTCTCGTGCTAGAGTTGAGTGTTTACGTTGGTGAAACCTTGGGTGAAACAAGAGATGAGTTAGAAAAGTTTAAACCAGGTGAAATCCTCCACTCATTTGACGTAAAAGCTCTATTGCCTAGCTTCACGCACGCTTCCACTTCCAAAAAAAAATTTAAAGGAGGTGCCCCCACACTAAAAATTATGCATCCCCACTCTAGAAAAATACATGCTTGCCCCCCTTATTTGCCCAACCATCCTCTCCGTTCCAGCGATACATAATGACCGGTAACTTATGTTTCAGATACACAATGTTGTCAAAATATTTACTCCACGTCAAAGCTTACTGCGGAATCCAACCACTAGTCACGTAAAAAAAATTTGTAATGAAACAACATGATACAACTAGGCTTGTACCACAATTTATCCAAAGTTTGGCCTTGATAC
This sequence comes from Lithobius niger, assembly GCA_023313725.1. Classification (NCBI taxonomy): domain Eukaryota; kingdom Metazoa; phylum Arthropoda; class Chilopoda; order Lithobiomorpha; family Lithobiidae; genus Lithobius; species Lithobius niger. The sequence goes on from JAHWFP010032192.1 coordinate 7,926, forward strand.
GGACCAATGATTTGCAGACTGATAAAAAAGGCTAGAAACTAATACAAAACTAGCAAGAAACTAACACGAACTAGCAAGAAATTAACATAACATGAACTGCAAGGAACTAGCAGTAACTAACATGAAATTAACAAATAAGGAAGAGTATGGGAAATGCAAACAAAAATGTTATTTGCACCCACTCTGTTCGTCAATCGATAATTCACTCATTTTCAACTTTCACCTGCAGTTGTGACGTTTCAAATTAAGGTAGATGACTCCAATTAGGTTCATTCGAAATGTAGGAATGTTCTTTGCGTCAAGGGTAATTTAAAAGGTCTATCATTTTTAGGGACTGAGCTACGCCCGTTTAACTAGGGGCTTGTATCACTTCGCCATTCGATAATTAACTCAGTAGTAGGGAAATACCTTTTGTCCAGAGACAGGGACAGACAAGATGGCCGCCGCCATGCAAACCTGAAGTGACGTCAAGACCATCAATTTGGAAGGTCATGACGTCACTTCCGGTCCGCCATTTTGAATGACGTCACGTCCTGTCGGAAGTGGAACCGGAAGTGTCTCCATATTGAAGAGTGGAACCGGAAATGCCACCATTTCCCTAAGATGGTCCCTGTTTCAGTTTCAATTTTCGAAATTATTTAAAAATGCCCATAACTTGGGAACCGTTGGTCCTAGAGCAAAACGGAGTGAAATTCGACCACCCTCTCAGGAACCCCACCGGGGGTCCCAGCTAACAAATGGCCCCCCAAAACTAGGTTACTCGAATTTGGGGAGTTGGCCCACCCCAATAACTCGTAAACCGTCGATCCTAGAGCGAAACCGTTCGGGATTTAGCATCCCTGGACCGTGCCCTACATGTGGCCCACCGCGAAAATCGGGTACCACAAACTTTGGTATGTTGGCCCACCCCGATAACTCGGAAACTGTTGGTCCTAGAACGGAACAGCTCGGGATTTGGCTACCCACCCCCGAAATGAATTGGTCGGAGGGCCCAGTCTCCACTACCAAACTGTACCTGGCATTTCCTCCCTACGGGCATTGAAACTGTAGGGTTAAAAAAGCCGGGCATTTCCTTCTTACAGTTCATACTGTACGCATAGGACCGACATAAGAGGTTGATTTATAAACATTACTAATGCCGATTTTACGCCTGCACTCATTCATACATACACACACGCACGTATACACACTGGTTGAGGTTTAGGATGGAAAGGAGAGGGTTGGGATGGGTTTGGGTAAGGGTGCAGCCACCTTTCCACCTTGGTTGGACCTGCTAGAGACCGAGTCTCCAATGGTATAGCCGACCACACCGTGTAGATAGGGAAGGAATTAGGACTGCTTCTCCTTGGCACGTTTGGCTCGCTTGGCAGCCGCGTCACTGGCTCTCGCCTCCACCTTCTCTTCCTCAGTCATGGCCTTTCTTTTCTCTCCTTTCCATCGTGCTCCTTCCAACTCCTAGTAATGTTTTCATTCCTGCTCTCTCCTCGCTTCTTTCTGTTCCTCACTCAGTTCTTCGCGCTTCTTCCATTTCTGCGCTGCATCCTACTTTCTTCTCGCTATCTTCTTCTCTTCGCTCATGGTGGTGTGTGTCTCCTGTTCCGCCAAACGCTTCCTCGCCTTTCTTTCCTCCGCCCATCTAACTGGATTGTTCTGCCTTCTCTGACGGTTCTTCACCAACTCGTACCGGCGGGATGCTTACGCATCCTCCTCCGCCTTCATAACCGCGTCGACTTCGGCGTGGGCTTGGACCTCAGAAGCGACGCTCGCCAACTCCTCCACCTCCTCGTCACTCACTATGTCCATGTCAGAGTTGAAGTCGTCCGCATACTCCTGCCAGGTTTCAGACTCCACGTGGCCGATGGCTAGGGTGTTTTCTCCGCCATCCCAGATGAACCTCTTATCATCATACGGTGAGCTGAGGGACTTCGTCACTTTCACCGTGAACAACTCGTGTCCACTGCTGGCGATCTTCCCCCAGGAGCCCTTCGGCACCGAAGTAGCGGACAACGCCATCCTGTAGTTCTCGAAGGCCAAGTGTTTCTTCACGAACAGTTTCTTCAGACCTTTAGCCTTCTTCGTTTTGGAGTACGGGGTCTTGATGGCGTACATCTTGGAGCAGAGTCCGACTAATTCCTGAATCGGGACGCCACCCATATTGTCCTTCATCTTCCCCAACACTTGCTTGTTCGTGTCAGAGAAGAGAGGGTGGTCCCGAGGATAGTTGCTCGTGTCGAAACGGCTCGCGTCATGATGCATGTCGTCGTACAAGTCAACCGTCCACATGCGGTAGCAGAGGCTGTCGGTGTCCGAAAACAGTAGTTCGGCACAATCCCCGTACTTCGGTTTGATGTAGTCATAATGGAACTCATACACGGTGAGCTTGCTGAGTTCCAGTATGGAAAAACCCGAATAGGTTGGGAGATCGCACCAGACCTTCCGCATCCGCAGGTTGAGCTGAACAAGACCTTCGTGCAAGATCTTGAAGGATTCCGCGTGGGGCAGGGAGGTGTACTTCATCGCCGACTCGGAGTCGGTGCAGAGCTTGATGTTGAGATGTTCTGTTTGTTCTCCAAGGTTTTGCCAAACACCGAGTTATTCAGGAGCTTGAAGAACTCTTTTTCGAACGAAGTGGTTGCCCGCTGCCTCCTCCTGGTGTTTGCGAGAATGTACGGTCTCAGTCACGGTTTCTGGTTAAAGGCGAGGATCCTACAGATGTGGCAGAGAACCAAACTGTGGCGGAGATAAAACTTCAGGTTGCGGTAGTGTACAACGTACCAGAGTTTGTGAAGGAGGTTTAGAACGAGCTTTACGGTGGGCTTGATGTCGTGGCCCAGAGCTTCTGCCGTCGCCTTTGCCCAGGGTGAAACGTGTTCCTCCCGGATCTCGAACTTCTCCGGTGCCAACGGGTAGTCGCTGTGCGCTTCGTGCAGCTGGCTGGGGTACTCCAGGTCGACTTCGAGGATGTACCCGGCATCTCCCTGATCCGGAACGGTGCTCACGTCAAACATTCATATTTCCGCCCTCGTCAGATAATAGAACCCGTCGTAGGGAAGGTAATCGCACATCGCGACCCCGTACAGGTTGTTCACGTCTAAATCGACGATGAATGAGGAAGGCTGATCGGGTTCGTGCTCCGGCAGGTGTCTGTTGTTGGCTTTGGCGTGCCGCTTGCTGATGAACAGGGACTCCACCGCGGATACCGGACGTAATCAAGTTGTGTTTTTCCGCGTGGGTGAAGAGCTCCAACTTCGCCCTGTTCATCCTGAGGGCGGCTGCCCAGCTGAATCCCAGAGTGGACACATAGTAGCACGGGTCCAACCGGTAGTTAGCGAGAGAGACCCGGCGAAACTCTTCGAAAACGTCTGCTAGCAGGAAGATATCGTTCATCTGGTTTATTTCATGGTACAATCCGAACCTGCGCATCGACATCTGGTCCCAGATGTGCCTCGCGTTAGCATAGTCTTCGTCCAAGATCCCCTCTTTGCTCAGTTTCAAGTAGAATGTGTCTTGCGGTGGTAGCACTTCTTCGGCGAAAACGGACATGTCACCGACATACTCGTACGGGTAGACACCTTTGCGATACAGGAGATCTACAGCGTCTATCTGAGCCACACCACCGCGAAACCAATTTGTGCCCATGCCGGCTTCTAGAATCGGGAAGCTACCACCGCCGCTCCTGCGGTTATCGACCAGAGTGTACAGCGAGGTATTCATGAAACTGTTGCTGTCCAAGAAGCGAAGGTTGACGTTATTACCGGCTAACATCACGGTCATGTTCTGGAACCTCTCGGCAATCAGCCAGATGACGTCCACTTTCCCGGGAAATTTGTGGACGGCGTGCACCAAGAGGTTCATGTCATAACCCTCCAGGTTATGGAACACAACGGGGATGGTCCTCTGTTGATGGGCGCTCAAATTGCATCCTGAGTGTGCCGAGCCGCGATACTTCCCGCTGACGTGGCAGTGGTCTCGTACTTTCCGATCTCCAATCTTCTGCAAAGTGGGGTCGAAGCTGAAATTGCAGTAGTGGCATCGCCAAGCCGTGTCGAAAGCCTGTTCGCCGGGTGTTAGGTCGAGCGGTTGTACGTCGTCCAGCAGAGCCTCATACCGGTTTGCCTCCTCCATCATGCGATCATAGAACACCTCCACCGCGTCTTCTCCCAGGTAATAACTTTGGTTCACGATCTCCCTCTCGACCCCCACCACGACATAGCTGAAGCTGCAGGGTATGTATTGGGTGATCTCGGTCGTGGAGCTCGTGGAAGGGTCGAGTTGGGCGGTCTGGACGAGGCGGTTAAGAAATTCGAAGTCTGCGTAGATGATTCGGGGGAAGAGGTTCTGACGGTTGAAGAATCGAAAGCTCAGCTTGTTTTTACTGGGTTCTCGGAATCTGAGGGGTTGAGCCGGGTTGATCTTCATGCATTCTCCTCGGTGGTACAACAACATCCACTCCTTCCTGTACCCGGTGAAGCAGTTCCGACAGTAGAATTTAGCGTTCAAGTCTTTTCTGCGATATCGCAAGAGTTTGACGATATCGACGATGGTGCAGTAGTGGGTGTTGAGTGGGGCATTACCGGTATCTTCGCCTACCCCCTCTTTGCCGCCATCGCCATCCGCCGTCAACAGGAGAAGATCGATGGGCTGGCCGGAAAAGTTTTTAGAGACGCGAAGAGGGTGGAGTTTGACTTCGTCGGTGTAGCCTATGATGTTTATCGAAAGGTCGTTCGCCCTCTCGAAAGCATAAATTTGGTTCAACTTCACTGGGAAAGAGAGCATCGACGTATCGAGCATGCTTTCAAATTCCGCGTAATCTTCAGGTCTCATACTTCGTAATTCCAAGCCCGCAGCAAGAACCGAGTAGAGGAAGCATTTCTGGTCGTCTAGGTTTTGTACGTTGACCACCGTCGCTTTCTTACCCGAGAAAGAAAGAAAGTAGTAGGAGGAGGCACGCAGTGAATAGTGTTTCGCTACTATGACGGTCAGCTGCTTTACGCGGGATAAAACCCATCTGCTTCCCCGCTCGGCATACGCGTCGATGGATCTTTGGATCTTCTCGAATGCTTCGTTTAACAGAGCGGGGACATCGTTCGAGTTGTAGAGCTCCGTGTATCTGGACCAGAATCCGGTCTCAGTGACGGTGGTCTCGCGGACGAACTCTATTCCCTGGCACATCTGCGCTTTGCAGTTCACCATCTGGTCCAGGCAGGCGATCAACAGGCTCTGGATGGCCAAACGCGCTCACAGCAGGAGGGAAAGTGGGTCGGAATCGGGGACACCGTCTTTGGCAGACACTTTCTGCTCATATTGTCGATGGTGGAGAGCTTCTCGACGGGAAAGGGCGGGAACGTGGCCTCCGACGCAACACCACAGACGGTCCGTGAAACAGGCTCATTCTTCCGGCTCGGACGCATGACGGGAGCGGAGCTGGTTGCGGAGCTGATGATGCGAGGGAAACACCTCGGTACAGTTGATGCATGTAAACGTCGATATTTCGGCCATGGTTGGGGAATGACTAGAAACAAGATATGTTTTTGTATTTATATACAGAAAATTTTTTTTTCGAAATTACATTAATACCTTCACCCCAGCAAGTCCAGGTTATCGACCCAACTGTTGAACTTATTGTCGTAACCCTGCCACTTAACCAGGTAACTAGTCTTTCCCCCCGCCTTCCACGTCTTTAACACGTTTCCCACCAGAAACAGGTACGGAACCCGCGTCTTTTACAACTCCTGCCCGTAGAACTCGCCCTCGATACCCTCCCCACTGTAATCCCTCAAGGTGTACGTGACGGGACTCGTGTTCCGCACTTTGTCCACCACGTATACCTCGTTCGTCCAGTTCTGCAGATAACCCTTATCGAACGCTTTGACGCGGGATATTCTCATCTCGTCCCAGACTTTTAACTTGGGTTTACCCGCGGAACGATTCGACGCTCAAATGGCCGGTGGGACGGTAATGCCTGCAACCTCTCTTTCGGTCTAGCCCCGATCGCCCTGTGCACGGATCCGTTGTACCGGCATAGAAGTGGGGCAATCAGGTCGAGCCACTAGTAGCTGACCCTGTGGGTGAACTCGCGCCATATAGCCGTCTTCAGGGTCCGGTTGAAGCGTTCGACCACGCTAGCCTTGGTCTCGGAAAAGGTGCGGTAGTGGTTGATACCGTACTGTTTCGTCTGGGCTGCGAATGGGGAGTTGAAGAATTCCTTCCCCTCTTCCGACTGCAGGTGTCTGGGCCTGGACGAGACCAGCAACTTCTCGAAGGCTTTCACAACGTCTCCCATACTCTTGGACTTGACGGGTTCCGCCCGGACGAACTTACTATACGCGTCTATCTGCGTTAGCAGGAACATGTATCCCCTGTTAACGCCAGTGTAGGGGATCATTTCCACGAGATCAATTTGCCACAAATCATCGACGCCGAGGGCCATGGTTCTACGCCTCGGGTATCGACGCCTAGCCGGCTTGTGCAGTTCTTCGACTAACGTGTCCATTCCGATCCTTTATTCATTTATATTTTTTATCGTGTTTGCCCCATCCCCAACTTGACCTTAACCTTCAGCACACCGACAACACCCAGAGCGACCGTCTTCTCGCCCAACCCCACGGTGTTTGACAGCAGTACACTCCGAGCCACGGTAGCCATCTCTTCGTCGGCTCGGTGTCGATCTTTCAGATCGGAGCTGGCGGCGTAGGCTAGGTCGTGCCGTTTAGAAGCTTCGTCTAGAGCATTTATGCCGATGTCTTCCCTGGCCAGTCTCTTGCCGAGTTTCGTACCGGGCCAGCAGTACCTGTACCCGGAGATGTGGAGTTCTACCGGTAGTTTGTCGATGATCTTGTTAAACAGACCCAAACCTTTCTTGCCCCGCTTCCAACTCTTCTGGAACTGGGCTTTCTTGGTCCCGCAGTCCGCGCATTTGCCTTTCAACAACAGGAGGTTGTTCGACATCGTTACGAGGTTGGAGTCGAGGGTGTCGGTGTCCCGTTTGCACTTCAAGCAATACATGTTTCAAATGCGTTTCAGGCCTTTTTTAAACTGAATAAAGGCTTAAATAATGAAACTCATCAATTACGACAACCTCGGCGAAACTGTTGGGAAGATCAAGACGCCTTGCAGTAAGTTCAGATTCCCCGATTCGCTGCGGTGCATCGGCTGCGGTCCAGCCGGGTGCGGGAAGACGAACCTCGTCCTCAACCTCCTCTGCAACGAGGGCTGGTTAGAATACGACAGACTCCACGTGTGCCCCAAGACCCTGTTTCAGACTAGTACGAGATGCTGAGGCTGGCCTTCGACGAGACCTGATCGGAAGTCGCGGTGTTTTGCTTGAATAACGAGGAGGTACCGCTACACGAGGAGCTTCTAGTCCCCGGCAAGAAGATCGTATTCCTCTTCGATGACTGCATGATTGAGAAACAGGACAGGATCGAGAGGTACTTCGCCTATGGTCGGCACACCAACGTGGACGTCTTTTACTTGTGCCAGACATACAGCAGGATACCGAAGCGGGTGGTCCGAGACAACGCGGACGTCCTGAATTCTCTTCAGGCAAGACGACGCCAATCTCAGGTACGTCTACAACAACCACGTCGGGTGTGACACGAGCTTCGAGGAGTTTAAGCCGACTTGCGGGGAGTGTTGGAACTCCGACCCGCACGGGTTTCTAACGATCGACAAGACCAAACCCTTGAGAGAAGGGAGGTACCGACGCATGTTGGATTGAGTCTGTTACCCGATGTTGATGTCGACATTGACGAGAACGCATGTGTTTGGGTTGATGAGAACGCGTGTGTTTGGGTTGACGTGGATGTGCATCAACACACCCGGTAATCACGACCCACCCCACATCTAACGATTAACGGGTTACACGTTCGTCAACGTCATCAATTACGGGTCGTTTCTGGGGATGTTTCCCCAGAGTTTTGTCGAGAGTTGACAACTTAAAGGGGTACCCCTTTGCGGATTTTATCACTCATCGCGGACCACATCGAACCCGGCTAAACGCCGACACGGCCGGCCTAGCGTAGGCACTCACCCTCCCTGCACCGTAGAAATGCGAAAACGTGGGATGACCCGACGATGAGGTTTTCACCGGCGGCATCATTGACAGCAACACCAGCAGCAGCAGCATCGGAATCATCATCGGCGACAATTCCACCGTTATTTTCATCATCATCATCATCATCACCACCACCGCTAATTGAGCATTTACTACCCGACGTTGATGTCAACGTTGACGAGAACGCGCATGGTTGGGTTGACGAGAACGCATGTGCTTGGGTTGATGAGAACGCATGTGTCTGGGTTGATGAGGACGTGAGTGTTTGGGTTTATGAGGACGAGCAAGTTTTTCCGTCAATAAAAAACCATGGTGACTCGTCACCGCCCGGACCCGTTCTCCAAACTGTTCGAGGCTTTAAAATAGTCAGCTAGGCCCGCAAGACCAAGCCCACGTAGCGAACAGGGGATGGTTCCTGGACGGTGCCAGCGCCAGTACGGCCGACGATGAAACGAATACCGTCTTCAAGTACAAGAGAAATGTCCTTCTAAGCGCCCACTCCCCGAAAGGATCCTTCGCTTATACCATCCCCTCTCCCATCTCCTGGGATTCTTCGAAGATTACACGATTAAGCGATTTACGGGGTTCAGAAAACGTTGATCTTAATGTGGGCTGCGGACACGAATGCCATCTTCCGAGACATCAGAGTAGCCTTGGGAAAGATAGTCCTAGAGCAAGTGTCCTGGCACCTTCCCCATGTAACCCCTACGAACGCGCAGAAGAATAGGCTTTATGGACTCGTGGATGCCGGAATCACCGTACCCATGGCTTTCAGACACTGGTACTCGTACATGCTCGATTTGCCCACCACGACTAGCTGTACTTGGAGATTGATCACGACGAGTTCTATCAAGAAGTCGAGATACGTAATAATCGGGTTCCAGACTGAGAGGGAAACGGATCAGAAGAAAAATCCGGCCGTCTTCGACCACTGCAGTCTCATGGACACGCACGTGACTCTGAACTTGGAGCGATATCCCTTTCTCGACATGAATGCGGATTTTGCCAGCGGGAACTTCTCGAACGTGTATCAAGACTTGCTCAACTTTAGGAAGCAGTATTACGGGGAGCCGGTAACGGGCCCGGCTTTCGTTGTTTCGACTTTCGGTAAGATCTTTACCCTGATCTGCATAGACTGCTCGAAACAGAACGAGAGGCTTAAATCAAGCGTGATCGACGTGACTCTGAAGTTTAAATTCAGAGCACAAGTACCGGGCAGCACTCGATGCTACGCCTTGGTTATCAGCAACTGGGTCATGACCCTCAAGTTGGTCAGGAGCAAAGTCGAAGTCGTGTCGTGAGGGGGGGGGGGGGGGGAAGATAAATAAAAAGTAGATTAATTATATTTTCCCCAACGCCCCTCCAGTTGTTGGTTTCCAAGAAGCGGGTTATGCTTTGACAACTCGAGGCCGGAAAAACACCGAGCGTTCGTCTGTCCAACTCTCAGTTGAAGCGGAAGACCAGCGTATCCCTACCAGTCACCAAAACGCAGCAGTGGAGAATTCGAAAGGGTTGAGCTACGGGCCGGAGATTGAATCTGAAATTCTCGCGTACACAAGTCCGGAAAGGCGGCTTTCTTCCCCTGCTCCTCCCAATCCTCGCCGCCCTCGGAGCAGTTGGAGGTGGAGCAGCAGGAATAGCCAAAGCCCTCAATGACTCCAAGGCCAACTCGAGACAGCTCGAAGAAATAGAGCGGCACAACACCAAGATGGAAGCCCTAGCCGCTTCGAAGACAGGCGGGGGACTGGGAAGAAAAAAAAAGTCTTGCGGTGTGGTCAAGGATTTTATCTGAAGCCGGGGCTCCCATGAACAGGGCCTTAACGAACTTGGACCTCTCCGGACACGCTAAAACGTTAGGTATCCGCACATTCAGAGGAATTTATTTGAAAGACCTGCTCCCCGCATTCCCAGAGCATCCGAATGTGGTATACTGAACTCAAGAGATGGGAATGGTACTCACTGGACCGCGTATTACCTAAAGGGGGGTTCGTGCGCCCTGTACTTTGATTTGTTCGGCTTAAAACCGCCCGCAGAACTCTATAGTTACCTCGGAAACAGGAAAATCGTCTGGAATCCGAGGAGGATACAAGCGGCCGACGAGGTATTAATAATATAATATAATATAATATAATATAATATAATATAATATATAAGTTTGCTGCAAACGCAACCGGAGTGGCAAGGACCTGATGGTCACTAACTGCCATCCGACGTTAAAACAAAAATTAAAAATTGTAAAGTTTAAAAGTTATTCAATCCCCGGCCCGTAGCTCAACCCTTTCGAATTCTCCACTGCTGCGTTTTGGTGACTGGTAGGGATACGCTGGTCTTCCGCTTCAACTGGGAGTTGGACAGACGAATGCTCGGTGTTTTTCCGGCCTCGAGTTGTCAAAGCATACCCCGCTTCTTGGAAACCAACAACTGGAGGGGCGTTGGGGAAAATATAATTAATCTACTTTTTATTTATCTTCCCCCCCCCCCTTAACGGTTGCCCGGCTGCAAAGGAAGGGTTGATGTATAGGGTAGGGGTCACAAATGCCTTACTACCAAGGTTAGACCTACCAGGGACACAGTGGTCCCCGATGGCATCGCCAAACGTGACGGACGAGTGATGGGAAAAACCATACCATTGTCATTGTTTAAAAAAAAATTAAAAAATAAATAAATAAAATAAATGCATTGCGGTTTAAAGCCTGGCCTAAACCAATTGTCAATCATAATCAAGATAAAATAAAAATAAAAAAGTTCATCATAATAAAAAAGCCATGGTCACCAGGAGAGACATGATCATGAACAAGCGGGCATTATTGGGCATACACCAGTCCAACAATCACCACTCAATAGCAGGCGACAACATAATTGGGACTTTTCAGAAATTTGGCAAAGTTAAACTCGTCAAGATGTTGTCTGAAGCTGTTGACGGAAGCAGCCGCAATGATCCGCTCATATAAAGCATTCCACACTGGGACCACCCTCTAAGGAAAAAAGAGTACTTCCGGTAATTAAGTCTGGCTGAGGGAAGAAGTAATTTGTAACTATGACCCCTAGTCCTGCCCACATGGCTAAGGTCAAAGAATGGTAAATCTATTTCCAGAAAGCCGCATAGAATTTTAAATGTCAAAATTAGGTCAGCCTTAAGTCGGCTCAGTTCAAGGGAGTCCAGCCCGAGATGCTTCAAACACACATAATAAGGCAGCTGTGCAAGGCCAGGCAGCCGCTGTGTAAAACGATGCTCTGTGTAAAACGATGCTCCACCGATTCCAAATGGCCAATGTCTCGCAACAGGTAAGGGGACCAAACCTGTGAAGCACACTCTAAAAGAAGGCGAACATAAATTTTAAAAGCACGGACTTTAGTTTCTACACAGCCAGAATTAAAAATCCGGTTTACAATTCCGAGACGACGATTAGCATTTGCCACTATGTGATTACAATGGGTGGTGAATTTTAAGGAGGAGTCAAACCAAACACTGAGATCCTTAACTGAACAAACACTCGGAAGAGTGGTCTGGTTCAAAACATATGAGTGGTTGCTGTTACATTGTCCTATATGAAAGGATTTGCACTTATCATCCGAAATAGGCAGCTGCCAATCCACAGACCAACGAGCCACAAAATTGACCTCGAGTTGCAATTGATATTTTGAGGTCGAGTTTACAATAGCAGAATGCAGCTTTAGGTCATCGGCAAATTTCTCCTGACTTGCATTGACTGGGTTGCAACGCAAGTCATTTAAATACAAAATGAATAGATATGGCCCTAAAACTGATCCTTGTAACCCCTCTGACAATTGGGGGGGGGACCACACGTAGGATGCACTTTCGACGAGGACCACACGTAGGATGCAGCCCGGGGATGCTAAATCCCGAACCGTTTTGCTCTAGGACTAACGGTTCCCGAGTTATCGGGTGGGCCAACTTCCCAAAAATGATGGTACCCGACTTTCCAGGGAGGCCCGCGCGTAGGATGCAGTCCGGGGATGCTAAATCCCGAACGGTTTCGCTCTAGGATCGATTGTTCCCGAGTTATTGGGGGTGGGCCAACTTCCCAAAATTTGAGTACCCGATTTCCGGGGAAGCCCCCGCGTAGGGCACAGCCCGGGGATGTAAAAACCTGAACCGTTTCGCTCTAGGACCAATGGTTACCGAATTATTGGGGTGGGCCAACTTGCCAAAATTCAAGATACCCGATTTCCGGGGTGGGCCACATATGGGGCACAGTCCGGGGATGGTAAATCCCGAACGGATCCCCTCTAGAATCGACGGTTTCTGAGTTATTGGGGTGGGCCAACTTGCCAAAAATGACGGTACCCGACTTTCGGCGGGCAAAGCCGAGGAAAGCCAAATCCCGAACGGTTTCGCTCTAGGACCGACGGTTCCCGAGTTATCGGGGTGGCCAAACTGCGGAACTCAAATTTTGGGTGGACCGGCCATCAGATAGCTGGGACCCCGGGTGGGATTCTCGAAAAGGTGCCCAAATTTCGATCCGTCAAGCTCTAGGACCAACGGTTACCGAGTTATGGACATTTTAAATAATTTCGGAAATCGAAACTGAAACTCAAACCCCAAAATGGCGGACTTTAATATGAAACACCCCAAGATGGCCGACCTCAATTTGCAACACCCCAAAATGGTAGCACTTCCGGTTCCACTTTAATATGCAGGCACTCCCGGTTCCTTTAAAGACAGGAAGTGACGTCATTCAAAATAGCGGACCGGAAGTGACGTCATGACCGCTTCCGGTTTACATGGGGGCGGCCATCTTGGTGTCTGTCCTCCTAGTCTGCCAAAAGGTATTTTCCTTCTACTTAACTCATTTTCAACTTTCAACTACTGTTGTAACGTTTATAATGATGATGAATGACTCCAAATAGGTTCATTCAAAAGGTGGGAATGTTCTCTTTGCATCAAGGATAATTTGAGGGGTTTACCACTGTTCGAGACAGAGCTACGCTAGTTTTATTAGGAGCTTGCATAACAGTTTATCGTCTGGCCTTGATATGGACCAACAATTTGTACACTGCTAAACTGGTAATTAACTAACACGAAGTTATCAAGAAACAAACACAAAACTAGCAAGAAAGTAGAAAGAAACTAACACGGGACTAGCAAGAAAGTAACATCAAACTAGCAAGAAACTAACACGAAACTGGCAAGAAACTAAAACGAAACTTGCAAAACCTAAATCGAAACTAGCAAGAAACTAACATTAAACTTGCAAGAAACTAGCAAGACACTAACACGAAACTAGCAAGACACTAACACGAAACTAGCAAGACACTAATACGAAACTAGCAAGAACTAACACGAAACTATCAAGAAATTGACACAAAACTAACAGAAATTGACATAAAACTAGGAAGAAACTAACATGAAACTAGCATAACTAGCACGTAACTAGCAAGAAACTAACATGAAATAGCAAGAAGCTGATATGAACAGCAAGAAAATAGCAAGAAGCTGATATGAACAGCAAGAAAATAGGAAGAAACAAACATGAAATTATCAATTATGAAAGAAGGAAGGGTATGGGAGACGCAAACAAAAGGGTTATTTGCACCCATTCCTAAATAAAGTCTGGTTTTGATTGTACCAACAATTTGCTGACAGACGAAAAGGCTAGAAATTAATACAAAACTAGCAAGAACTAACACGAGACTAGCAAGAAACTAATATGAAACTTGCAAGAAGCTAACACGAAACTAGCAAGAAACTAACACGAAACTTACCAGTAGTAACACGAAACTAGCAAGTTCCAACACATAATTAGCAAGAAACTAACATGAACTTGCGAGAAATTGACACAAACTGCAAGAAACTAGCAAGAAACTAACATGAAATTATCATGTATGATAGAATGAAGGGTATGGGAGACACAAACAAAATGGTTAGTTGGGGGGTGCAGAATTGTACCAACATGGAGTTACGTTAACTCCGGAATTTTTATAAATACTGACCCCTGTGTTGGACCCGGAATTAGAGTAACTCCGGATTCGTAATTTGCTTTAAAAAGTGTCTGAAACAATCCGGAATTGTAGTAACACGGATTTGTAGTAACACGGGATTGTAGTAATGCAGTTTCTGATGTTATATGTATAGCCGCAGCGAGCGCGACAGCGCGAGCAAGGCAGGGACGTTATTTAATCATCAACAAAATCAGGAGTTAAGGTAAATCCGTGTTACCACAATTCCGGATTATTTCAGACACTTTTAAAGCAAACCACGAATCCGGAGTTACTGTAATTCTGGGTCCAACACAGGGGTCCTCCGTAATGTAACTCCGTGTCGATACAATTCCGTCGCCCCGGTCAGTTGCGCCCATTCCTCAACAAAGTCTGGCTGTGATAAGGGCAACAATTTGCAGACAGATAAAAAGGCTGGAAATAATACGAAACTAGCAAGAAACTAACATGAACTAACACGAAATTTACACGAACTGCAAGAAATTAGCAGGAAGCTAACATGAAATTATCAAATGAAGAAGGAAGGACGCCAACAAAAAGGTTATTTGCACCCATTCTGTTCGCCATTCGATAATTCGCTCATTTTCACATTTCAACTGCTGTTGTGACGTTTTAATTAAGGTGGATGACTACAATTAGGGTCATTTGAAAGGTAGGAATGTCCTCTTTGTGTCAAGGGTAATTTAAAGGGTCTACCAATTTTAGGGACTGAGCTATACCCGTTTTACTAGTGACTTGTATTACTTCTCCATTCGATAATTCGATCATTTTCAACTTTCAACTGCTGCTGTGTGTAACGGCCGCGAAAACAACTAGTGAACGCTTGCTTTACTGAGCACTGCTAGTCTACATTGCATTATACACCTCAGCTTTAAGTACAGAAATATTCACGTCAAAATGCGTAATGCTTTTATGTTGTGTTAAAAAACTATAATTACAAATAGCAATTAAATATATGAAGCATTAAAAGAAATAATTAAGTTAAATAATTAAGTTACGAAGAATTAAGGTCACATGGTTTGGACACAGACGTTTGACCAATCAGCAGCCAGGAAAATACCATGACGTAAGAGCGAAGTAAGACGTGTTTTTTTAAAGGCTCCAGCCCCGCCCCGTTTCCTGGCTGCTCGAGGCGATCTGAATCACACACGATTAGAGGCCCAAAAAGATGCATTGAGAACACAAAAGAGGCGGTCATTCAAGGCAACAGTCAAAGTCAAAAAATGCGGATGTGAGTATTAAATAGAAAGGTTTTAGAAACGTTATGTTTTTGCAAAGCAATTAACAGTAATTTATATTTTTTCGAAAAAAAGGAAAACGATGTGACCTTAGTTCGAATAAAAAATGCTCTATGTTTTAATTAGCTAATATAGACACAAACACACCAGTTAAGCTAGGAGTGTTCATTTTACAATAACACATGTAATAAAGTTTGTAAACAAACCATCAAGAATGTTGAAGATGGACTGAGGAAAAAGAATTTAGTGTTCAAAAGCCTAGTGAGGATGCGAGTAGTTTTGATAAGGTTTGTAAACGAAAAGGTCATTAATTTTGGTCAATTAAATTTGGCCAAAAGGATTGGATGTAAAATTACCATGTGTGGTGATTGTAAATAAATGTCTAATATTGTTTTTAATGGAGTCACATCAGTTTTCACGATAGACACATAGTGCGGACCATGCGATCAATCTAGGTGTTTATTTAATTTATTTATTTTAGGTTTTAATAACTTTGACGTAAACTCAAATCAGTTAGGCCTACTGTAAAAGGGTCGTTAAAAAGGGCTGTTGGCTGACAGTGCTTCGTAGGTCAAGAATATGTAATAATTCTTGGAAACCTGACATTCTGACGCTTTTTCTTTAAGGCCTTTCGCTCGTTGCCAATATTGCCTAGGAAGCAACGAAACAGCAAGCCTTTTTACATGTGACGTATTTAATTAAGTTGGATGACTCCAGTTATGTTCAGTGGAAAGGAGGAAATGTCCTCTTTGCGTCAAGGGTAATTTAAAGGATCAACCATTGTTAAGGACCGAACTATGCTCGTTTTACTAGGGGCTTGTATCACAGTTTATCCATCCGCAGTTCTAAGAGGGTGTACTCTGAGAAACGAGTAGTTTTCTCTCTGCTTCACGTAAAACAATGGGAAAGCATTGCAGTCCTTGACAAAAATTTATTAAACGATTTAATACTTTAAATCGTACAGTTTGTTGCTCTCTGCAGTTGCCTGAAGCATGCCAGTGATCAGCATTAGTTTTTACAATATATTTTGTTCCCAGATTTTTTTTTTCAATTTGATTGTAGCCCACACCTTTGTTGCTTTGGTTGAGCGATTTACGACAAGCATCTATGTTGAGTGGTCAATAATATTGTTTTCCAGCCACGAATACAAACTTTTGTAACTTTTTGTGGCTAGAATACTATTATCTTTTATAAATAAAAATTGTATTTCAATGTTAAGGTCATTGTTCCCAGCAAGCTTGAAAACTTGAATTTAACCAACCTTGTACAAGAAGTTGTTTACTTCATGTGGGCTGCTGGAGTAGGGTGGCTTCGGTCACAAAATAGAAAGAATTGTATGTACATTTTGTGTGAAGAGCAGGTAAGTTGGTGTGGATGCACATGAAGGGTAACTGGCAACAAACATCTGTGATAGCAAGTTCAACCCTTCCCCTCTGAGGGGCCATAAAAATATCATAAAACGCTCTATGAATTGTTCAATTTGTGTAATAAGCATGAAAGTTGGTATGGATGCAAATGAAGGGTAGCTGAAAACAAACAGCGAGTTTAACCCACCACCACGAGGGTGTAGGGTGACCTATTCCCCGTCCACCGGCCCTCCCCGAAATGATTTTTTAGGCTGCAACTGCTTAACCGTCAGCAAATCAAAAGTATAATATTAACTAAAAACCTTTAGCACACAATCATGGGCAAGAAAGTTGTGCACATCTTTTACACAAAAGCAACCATTGAAACAAAAAAAGCGAATTTAGAGCATATCGCGCTTAATTTGTGTGAGCACTCCATATTTAATTGCTAGTTGTAGTGATTTTCGATTTCAAAGTGATCTTGTGAGCTGTCTAGTTACGTAGGTCTGACACATATGAGAAGTCGTGCTAACCATCAGGCCCCATTATTGTTAACACTCATTTGTGATCCTTGGCTGATCACAGTGTTTGCTCCACTGTGATTCTTCGTTTTCTTACTATTTTTCTTTTATTAGGCCACACAAAATAAAATTTAAAAAACCTGCTTCTTAGGTAAATTATTTCCAAAATATAATGAGGCTTTTTTATTTTTATTTTTTGAAGAAGGTGATGCGGGGTGAGGGTACTTTTTTTTAGCACAAAAAGAGCTGTTTATGGTCAATACAAGGTCATAATCTGCTGAAGGAAACTTCCAGTTTTATAATTTATAACATGATTAAAACAATTTTACAATGTAAGTTATGTATCTTTAACCATTTTACGATGGTAAATGGGAGCTCATGACTGCAGCCTTTTGTTCATCAATCGTCATTCTAGAAGGACTTTAAATTAGTGATGAGCATGGTTTTTTTCCAAAAATGCAAGAAGCTAACACGAAATAAGCAAAAAATTAACAGTAAACTATCGAGAAACTAACACGAAACTAGCAAGAAACTGACACGAAACTGGCAAGACATAAC
>JAHWFP010032202.1:0-12800 GCA_023313725.1 Lithobius niger
ACCACTTCTATTAAAATTTGTGGGCGGGCGTAAGTGACCTTTTATCGCCCCTGTCCTGTCGTGATTGTTTTACGCGAGGAATGAATTATTTATTATTGTTATCTAGTTATAACGAAATCCTTTTTGTTTTTACAGTTACATGTTATCCTTATAGGTTAAATGCGACGATCAAATGTTATCATTTCACTTAGCTACGTTGAAGACTATTAGCCATAAGGAAGTAACCATGTTTTAATTGCCATATTTTTTTTATTAACTTTTGGTTAATGAATCTGATGATGAAAACCGTTGTTGTCTCTATCTCATTCCATTCTGAACTTGAAAAAAGCGACGGACGGACGGACGGACGGACAAAGTCGTTGCAACAGTCTTCTCAGCCGTTACTGCTGTACAGAAGACTGAACCCCATAAACGGAAACTGTGGTGCCCTCTAGGTGACGTTAACAGAACTATCAAATCTCTCCCTATCATGTTTATCCGTATAGACGGTTTCGTCAGTCCCAATCGTATTCAACCATGATATTAGTAATCATTACAAAATTTAAAACAAGCTGCTACAGCGACTACCTAGTCGCATCCGGTCTTCTGTACAGTTTTGCCACTTCCAATGTTAAGGCGCACATCTCTACCATGCACTGCAACAACGATCTCTATTACATAATCTAAAATCAGTAACCATCACGATTGCCGATTAAAAATGTGTTAGCTTTTAGGCCTATTTTACATTGTAGGCATAATTGTCAGCTTTTATGCTTATTTTTTACCTGTAGTTTTAATTTCGTAAGTAGCAGCTAACGGAGATTTGGACTGTATAGTAAGCCTATTCATTTTGCAACACGGTGCGCCTCTGGGCTAGTGTTGCAACTTAATGCACAAGGCGTAGCCTGTATAGATCAGTGGTATAGTAGGGAAGGGGTGGGAGAAACAGAATAGAGAGACGTCAGCAGCGACTCGTAGCAACTTGACGTTGCCATGGTAATGTGATTTTAGGCCTAATTTTCAGTTTTCAGGCCGAATTTTATTAACTGCAGTTTTGTTATTTCGTAAGTAGCAGATAGGTCTAACGGAGAATTTGGTTCGGCGGTAAGCCTATTCATTCACGCAACAATCGAAGTTAAAATCCTTTTGATTTACGGCTGCGTGTTATCCTCAGGATTTCAATTCTACCTGTATTCTACCTGTATTCTACCTGTATTGTTTCTACCCTCTCGTCTCGCTTTTGCACTGCCCCCTCGACTCCCCCGGTCGCTCCTTTTTTTCCTCTTCTCTGACTACCCAGGTGGTAACACACGGCAATTCTCTGCTCCCCAGTATTTGTTGTAAAATGGCGGCCGTCGCCATTTTTCCTCAGCAATATAGGACTAACCCTACATCAGGATAACGCCTCTTGACCGAGTAAATCCCGACCGAACAGCATGCAAGCAGGTCGTAAGTGATGGTTTACCAGTTGCCTAGTCTCGTATGCAGGCAATAATATTCATGCTCTAGACTTAAAGTCGCCCATTCCTCCGAAGGGCCTAACTTGTTGTGTGCCCTTGTTCTAAGGTGACACATGTTGACGTCCATCAACGCGTTTAATCTGTTTACACCTTTATTTAATGGGATTTCTACAGATCAGCAACTCAACCCGAATCACGTGTGGAATAAAATGAATCTGGACCGACCTTCACTATGTTTATTCTCTTCATTTACACATAAGAGCCTCCTGGTACACCAACGGTCCACGGAGAACCTCTCGCGAAAAGGGGGTAATAAATATCGGGGGTGGGGCTTCCGATACCACGGCACTTTGGCTTTGTCACAGGACCGTGAGATCGTAACTCCACGCTCTGGCTCCCGCCTTTTTCAGTTTTTAACTAACTTTTCACACTGTTGTAAACACTGGTCGTCTCTATCTGGTACAGTTCCGAAGTTGAAAAAAGCGATGGACGGACAGACGGACAAGTCGTTGCAATAGTTTTCTCAGCCGGTAAGGCGGTACAGAAGACTAAAATAAGCTGAAACTGACCATAGTTCACTATAGCAAATGTCGTTTTTATATATTAAAAAAAATTTTTCAAATAAAACGTTAAAACACTTATAACAAGCGGAGGCAGCGACTATACATAGTAGTTGAGTCAAGCTCCTCACGCATTGCAACTGCGATCTCTATTACATAATAATCTAAGGGTAGTAACCATAACAATTGCAGGTTAAAACCATGTTAGCTTTTAGGCCTAGTTTACCAGCCGTTTTAATTTGGTAAGTAGCGGCTGACGGAGAATTGGGTCGAGAGTACGCCTATTTATTCATGAAACACGGTGTCGAGACTTCAAGTTGCCATGGCAAAGAGGAAGCTCTAAACCATAGACGTGGGCGTGTTATATGAGCATGTCGAATGCGACGAAATGTTATTATTTCACTGAGTTACGTCTCAAAAGCTATACGCAAGCAACAATGTTTAATTTGCCGTGTTTTGGAAAGACTAAAGCCAGTGATGGTTCGGGAATTATTAGCACCTTCATTAGATTTACCACTGTGCCACGTTAAAGGCAACCTTACATGGTAAAGCTGGCATTAAATTCAACAAGAAATTTACTTAACTACTATGAAAACAACTCTGGGTTAGCCATTAACCAAAAACAGATAAACCAACACTAACTAGAAAAACGGTAAATGTCTCCCCCCCCCCTTCCCCCTACCCGCCCACCCACCCACTACCTCCAACTCCACATCCAAAATTAAGAATAGTTTGGTAGTTCACACTTTTCATACAACGAAATTGTACGTCTTCGAGCAACTAACAATAAATAATTGTTAGACAAGGAAGGGTTTATCAGTTGCGCTACAAACAGGGTAAAGAGGTCAGTCCCTTAAATAGAGAATTTTCGTCACCATTTGGCCGAAAAGCACAGTCAGTCAGTTATTTATTTATTGTTGGTTGCTTGGTGAAGTAGAATTTCATTGTATGAAAAGCGTATATTTGTGAAGGACTCGTTACTTTTTGGTGTGGTAGTGGTGGTTAGGGAAAAGACAAATTTTCTTTTTCCTGTTAGTATACCCGTTTTTGGGTTTTTGGTGGATAGGCGCACCCAGTGTGTTCTTGGTAATTTCTGTTGAATTAAAGATCGGGTTTATTACTGAGTTTAGCTTGGTACAGTGATCTGAAGTGGGTAGTGATAACGCCTGAAGAGTCGCCTGCATTATTAAGCGTTTTTTAAGCCTTTTAAAGCAGTTTTAAACGTTTTTAGTTGGAAAAGTTTTGTTTCTAATAAAACATGACATTTTTCTAGCGAATTGTGGTCAAGCGTTATTTTTCATTTTGTGATTCTGCAGCTTACCATTTCAGGTTTTATTATCTTATGCATTATCTTAGCATTATCTTATTATTAGTTAGCATTATTACACAAGAAAGTGACGTCACTAAACGGAAATTTTACATCATATACTAATTTTCAATCAAAATTTATTAACTTATCGCTACTTTTTTTTTCCAGATGAGCGATGTGGAAGCTGGAGGAGCTACAGTTTTTCCAGAAATCGGCGTAGCTCTGTGGCCTCGTAAGGTTCGTGTTTTTATGGTTCTAGACACACGCTAGTAGCAGTCGATCATCCCAATGTAGACATCCAATTGTTAAAAAATTGATTGTTAATGATAAAAAGGCGGCCTCAGTAGAAGACACGTGTCTGTTAACTGTAAGCAACTAAAAGTTGGCATGTTGAGGATAAATCCCAGTGCGACAGAAATCTTTCAAATTGTAGTAAATCTAAGGAAAAGGTGCAGGATAAATAAAAACTGAAAGTTAAAGGCTGAGTGTCCTCCATTCATGCGAAAGAAAGATGCGTCAGTAATGTTGCTTTTATGTTACTGACTAGCTAGTAACTAGCTAGTAACTAATAACGCTGGCTCCATGTTAAATGCCATAGACTCATTGGTCATGGCTTGCGAAAAATTGAGAAGGCCTACTACATTGCTGAACTTTTGCACACGGATTCATGGTGATCTGAACATTGTCCTTTTGTTGGTTTGGGGGTTGTAGGGGTCAGGACAAATGCGTGGGAAGGTTTTGAAAGTCGCCACCAGCGAATTTAAATTGCGTTTCTTTTCAAAGTTGCAACCAACGATTTTAAGCAACAATTCCTTAACCAATCAACACTGGTCTTAGATTTATTGAAAAAGCCTGGACGAACTAAAACCTGAACTGTAACGAAGGACAAAATAAGGAAACATTAACATTGCCGTAGACTGCGTAAGAATAAAGGGATGCACGTCCGATGATGGTTACGCAACAATACCAGCATCCACGAGCTAATGTGGTTTTTGTTAATAACCCAAAATAAAATGCTTCGCATTCTGCTGTTTTAGTAACAGCGACCTTCGGGGGTTTCTGCATGACTAATCGTCAACGAAATCTTGAAAAATAAGGGGCAGGTGCAGGGAT
Source organism: Lithobius niger (assembly GCA_023313725.1). NCBI lineage: Eukaryota > Metazoa > Arthropoda > Chilopoda > Lithobiomorpha > Lithobiidae > Lithobius > Lithobius niger. Next base: position 4,422 of record JAHWFP010032202.1, read on the forward strand.
AAACAAAACAACTGAAGGGGATGCGCTGATTGAGTGAGCGAAGCGAACGAAATCAGCAATTGTTAGCCAGTGTGTGCAAAAATGGGATTGAAGCACCTTAGAGTCCGGCCACTGAAAGAATGACTCGGCGTTCGTCGAATATCGCGTTTTTTTGCCAGTAGGATAGGTGCACCTTGCCAACAGCGAGTTCAATCGAGTCCAGACATGGCGTCGAATTTGACTCCGTTAGCGAAGCGCGGTAAAACTTAACACAGTCAAGCTCTGGAGATGTTTAAAACGTCGTCTAGTATTTCGAATTTAGGGTGAGTGAGTTTGGAGAGTATAAAACTAACACGCAATCCTGAAAGTGTGCAGTGGCTGCTACTGGAGTGTTGTAACGTTTTGCTAAATTGCTACACGTCTTATGCAAGTCGCGTTAAGCCTATAGCTTTTCCGGGCAAGTGATGTAGAAACGCCGGGGGACAAAAAAAGGCCGCGTCTATCACCCATTTCGCAGCTCAATTTTTTCGACACGTCAATAAGACGTATTATTGTACACATGCGTACAAATAAACAACTCCCTATTCTTAAGAAAGTGTCGGCAGAGCAAAGGAATGCTTGGGGTTTGCTGGAAAAAGGATAGCCGTCTTGTTAGAAGTCTTGGTAAATAAAAATAAAAATCCATTGTGCTCTTATTTGTGTTATTTCCCAGCTGCTGATTACACTGTACTGTATAACAAACTAAATTGACAAATTGGCATGAGGATTGGTGGGTGGGGGGGGGGGGGGCGAAGCGCACCTAGTTTTCCATATTTTTATGGAAGTAATCGGCGCTATACAGCAATTAAAGTGGCACTATCACCGATTGAAATGCGAACGAAAATACCGTGGCGCCATCTAGCGACATTGAAATTGTGAACCTTTATAGCTTCATCGCAGGTGCACGAGGATGAACCAAATTTTCACTCCATAATTAAGGATGTCGTGACTTGTTTGTTTCGTTAAAAGAAATGCCGTTATGCATTTCTTCTCTTGGTGCTAGCAAACGCTAGATGGTACTACACAGCGCTAGATGTTGTCAGAATTCGTCTGCTTTCAATCGGTGATAGTGCCACTTTAAAGTAAGGGGCGGTGATAAAGAAAACGCGGGATAACGATGCACCGATTCCTTGTTTCGTGCTACGATTCAAAATGTTTGTCAACAGAGCAAGTCATTGAAAGAAGATACGTACAACACTACAGAGTTAACGTCTGGATACAAGAAATCTCACGAAATGATCGGGAGTAGACAAAACAGATGTTGATTTACAGCTCCACTTTGTTCTACGTATGTAAACAAACGAGAGGTCAACGAGAGAGTTTGACAACTAACACTGTCAATGTATTTGTTTTCCCCGTTTATCTAGGATTTGCACACGTTTCAAGGTAACACGTGTAAATTTATTGTAAACTATTTTCAACTCGCCAGGCTTTTGTTATCGAAAGTAATAGAACACTGCCGAAATCACGAGACGGCTACGGCCGATTTAACAGTTGCCATACGCAGTCCAACAGTTTTTCGTGTTAGGTATAGTATGCTTATTTTAGACATGTAAAGCTTGTCTTATTCTTCATTTGTCTTATTTTACTTTACTTATTTAAATTTTACTTATTTAATAAAAAAAAATTAAAGGGATTTAATTTAATATTTCACTATTATTTTGTTTGTTTGGATTTTGGGCAGCTGAATTTGGATGGCTTGCCTGCGTAACTTGTTGTTGCCTGGCAACCATAGGGAAGGATGAATGATGCTTTAAGCGAGAGCGACGTTTATATTTTCAGTAACGAACCTTGTTTTTAAGTGTATATCGTTTTTAAAAGTACTTCTAGTGGAACAAAAATTTTCTCACTTCACTATGTTATGAGAGGAACCACAAATTATCTTTCTTTACTGCTAAAATTATTTTATGTGTTGACGTAGCCATAACGTCTCAAAACGATCATTCCAATTGAATTCATTGCTAATGCACGGACTACCTCGATCCGATCGTGTACGTAGCGCTGCCAAACCATGGAAGAATCCTTGGTAACGGGTAATGAATGGCCAAGAGTGCACCTTGCATGCACCTAAAACAAGCAAGCGAGGTCACGACTTAAACAATCGATGATAACACCAAGTCATTCTCTTAGTGGCCCTACTATAAGCATGTAAACAATGGTCATACAATAAACTAAGCCGTGTCAATTTGGCTAATCTAACGGCTAATTGGCAATGGTAAATTTGAAAATTATAAATGTGAAAATTTATAGAAATAAAATTACGTCGGTGTAACCTTATGTACGTAGAAAAACCCGCCAAATTTCCAAAAATGATCGGCATTTGAAGGTAGTGATATCATTCAACCAGGGTAAGGCGGCCAAGGTCAATCCTATTAGCCAAGTTAATCGGACCCAATAATACTTTGGAGTTAAATGAAAACTTTCGAACTATTAGTCGGTGCGATTAGCTTGGCTAATAGGATTGACCTTGGCGGCCTTTCCCTGCTTGAATGATATTACTACCTTCAAAGGCCGAACATTTTTTGGAAACTTGGCGGGTTTTTCAAACAGTTTTGGTTTTGGGTGGATCTACATTTATCTATGATCTGAAGACTATGTGCACTAGATTATAAACACCACTGTGTACCTTGAGCATTTGTCAGCCTTCCAGCCGAAGCCATGTCGCTAGAATTTGAGAGGTAGTCTGAGTTCAGATGCTGTCTCTGGACTGAGGGGAAGCCTACCAAACGAGTGACGGAAAGCAAAGCGAAACGAAGCCAAGCGTGGGTCAGCATTCGTCTCTCGTGGGATCAAGCGGTATGTGGAGAAATGTCGTCTGAACTTAGACTAGGAGAGAGGGAAAATTTTTCTAGGTAAATCCAATCAATAGTTCCTAAGATCTTTTGCATGCCACAATCGACATGATGGATCACAAGGCCCTTCCTTTCCCCAAAATGCTACGGTAAGTAAGGAAAGGTTTGAATCAAGGACTTCTTGCACTTAAGACAGTCGCGCAGACCCTTGAAGGTACCCTACCTTGCCCCATACTTCACTGTGTACTGATAGCACCCAGCAGGCCGTGTCTAGAATGTGCACTGCCACTAAGGGACTGGTCATTAGTTATCGCTGGGGGGGGGGGGGGGGGATTGGGGGGGGGGGGCAGTCATGAAGTGTTTGGATCCTCTAAAGGAGGGGGGATCATAAATCTTTCAGATCTCGTCAAGAGGGGGGAGGTCAAAAAAACACTGGCCAACTTGAAGAAAAAGTAATTTTTGGACTTCAAAAATGGCACTTTCTAAGTCAGCTAAGAACTCCTAAGACACCTGATTTCTTGGCTTCTTCTGTCTTTCTGGTGCTGACTGTGTTGCGGATATGGGCATACACGCAAACAGTGTGTTCATCATACTGTATGAATCTCGACAAGTGATGGGTGTTTATAGAACATTTTTCACCCAACGTATATTTTCGTTAAAAACGAAACACGTTTCCTTACCCATAAATTCCCATGACGAGCACATTTGGGCAGACGAAAACCCTCATGCAATGGTGGTGAGGTCCTACCAACAACAGTTTTCAATCAACATTTGGTGTGGTATTCTTGGCGATACATTGATCGGACCTCACGTACTTCCACCACGGTTGAATGGACAAGGCTACCGACATTTCCTGGAATACATCCTGCCAACGTTACTTGAAGATGTCCCGCTTGAGATTAGACGGAACATGCGATTTCTGCATGGTGGAGCACCGGCACATTTCAGCCTGCAAGCCAGAGCGCAATTAGATGCAATGTATTTTATAAAATGGATTGGACGGGGTGGCCCTGTTACTTGGCCGGCATGGTCACCCGACCTCAACCCATTGGACTAATTTCTTTGGGGTTGTCTAAAGAGCCTCGTGTACATGCAGGAAATTCCAAACCGGGAGAACTTAAATCTGCGAATTACACGTGGTTGTGCTACCATCCAAACCACCGTTGGAATTTAACAACAGGCCCGAAACTCATTGGCTCGACGGTGTCAGACCTGCATTAATGTTCAGGGAAGAAACTTTGAACAATTACTGTAACTGCTATCCCCCCAACCACACACAGGAACCAGGTATCTCTGGGAAACAATAAAAAAAATGTTTACTTTTTTATTTTTACGGACCACTCCAGCACTTGATGGAATTAACGTCGTCTGCAGGGCATTTGCAGACCTGCTCAAAGGCCCAGGGAAGGATTTTTGACGAGTGAACCATCTCGCATTGCTGACAAGGACTCGTCATAATATCACTGAACGTACAGTAGCTGAACTATTAAATAAACGCAAACCTCCAACATTGTAGTAAGAGACAGACAACAGCACCAGACCAATAATCCAGCTGCCGTAGTGTTAGTGATTCCCTTTGATCCAGTAGTAGTGTTATCGGCCTTTTCCTATTTCACAATGTTTTCCTATTTTAGTTTCGACCTGTACAGGACTGATGTTCACGTTTAATGGTTCGCGTTACTAAAACTTCTATGGTATTTTCAGTCCTACATTAACACCGATTAACGAAGTTTTCGAACAATTGTTGCTTCCTCTCCAGGACAAATTGTTTGGCAATAGAGATATTTTCCTTTATTGTGATTTTTACTCCTAACAGTTTGTTCTCTATCTTCAGTTCATTGTATTCATTCACTACCTTCCTATTTTGATTTGTTTTTGCAATAGCCAGAGCGTGGGCAGAGGTGGGGAGGTGAAGTTAGAATTTGGGTTCTTAATTCATGCGATAACCAAAGAAAAAGACGTTTTTGGCCAAATGTTTATATGAATTATATTCTTAGTTTGACCTAAAGAATTAGTCACCTAAGTTTGGACACGACCTTTTGTTACACCCTGTATAACAAGTATTGTAGTTTCAATAGTTATATTTAAATAATATATTTAGAAAGAAAATCACCGCTAACCATTTTTTAAATTCCTTATTTAATGCGTTAATCATAATAATGAATACAAAAGTGCGTTAGGATCCTAACAGACAATTAACTCTAAAATCCAGATTTTTTATATTCGACAAACAACAATATTAAGAAATACAGTACAACCTTTAAGAACAGACTAAGAACAACTCTCTAGACTTAGCACAACTGTTTCTTAGGGTAGGCCTACAATGAATCAGAGTTTGTTATTCCTCTTTCCCATGGAGTTTTATCTTTGTATACTCCTGCAAAAACTTAATATTTGCATTTTTGTATTTTCAGGGTTCTGCTGCATTTTGGTACAACTTACACAAAAATGGCGAAGGAGACTTTAACACAAAACATGCTGCGTGTCCTGTCCTTTTTGGAACAAAATGGGGTAAGGCTTTTAATCAATTAAGTGAACCTTCAAAATATGCGGTTTTTTTCAAACAAACCATTACAGTTTTAAATCACATCGCACACTACTCTGGCCTGCAAAGACTCGTAGGGACTAAATAAAAATAGGTAACAATGCCATCATGATATAATATTCTGTCGGCATCCACCACCCCCATTTCATTCTCCCCATTTACCCCCCTCCCTTTTGTGGGCCTTTGTGGTCTGACGGTATGTTTTCTCTTTCCCTTAAAAGAGAAGGAAGGAGGGGGATAAAAACAACGAAGGGTTCTTTTTTTTTGGAGGGGGGGGGATATGGGAATGGTGAGAATATGACAGGGACACGATGGATATGCCATTTTATGATGCCATTGTTTTCCACTTTTTATAAGTCCCTGCCATTCTTTGCTAGTCAGAGTAGTATGAGCGACTATTGCAGAACTGTGGGACCTATTCTTGTCCTGGTATTCTGGACATTATCCTGACGCCCAGCGATAATTAGAAGGTTGCCGGTTTGAATCCCCGGTGTAGTCCTTTCACTTGAAACACCTTCTGGTTGCCTATTAAGGGTCGAAATAGAGCGAGTTCATCTATATTTTTTAAGCTGGTTCACATCGGGGAAATAGGCAGATTGTACTGGGCCCCTTCCTGGAGTGTGCAAGCGAATCCTGGTTACCGCATCTCCTGAAGGAAATTGATTATGTTGAGTCCGTGCAGAAACTTTTTTTCAAAAACAATCCCAGGACTAACATATTTTTCATATATTGTACGTCTAAAAATACTGCTGCTGCTTTACACCTTCAACGTCTAAAACCGGATTTGCGACTTACATACAAGATTCTACATCACCTATTACTGGAATGGTCGCTCTTTGACAGACAAACACATAATAGAACCCGTGATCACAACCCCAAATTGTTTCTCCCAATGTGTAGACTTGACCGTAGGAAGTATTATTTCTCCCAACGAGTTGTTCTGGCTTGGAATTTCCTAAGTGAGGAAGTTGTGTCTCTTTACTCGGTTGATTCTTTTATAAAGTCCTTAGACCAATTTGGACTTACGTCCATACTTGAAGCGACCAGAACACTGCTCTTTTTAACCAAATATGAAAAGACCCTTGACGAAATATCAACATATATGGATCTTCTAGTTAGTCATTTTTAAGAACCTACAGGCATTATGTCATTTTAAAATGTTGCATTAACGTTAAATTTGTATTGATTTTTAACCTGTCAATTGGGTGCGTTACAAGTGGTTGGAAAACAACCCATTCTCACCTCTTGTCTTTAAATGTCAGTGCCTGGACACTGAGTCTGGAAAAGGGGTCGAGGCTGCATCGTGACCTGGGTTGCTGATTGAGTGAGCTAAGGGAAAATTGATTAATGAAACTTAATTGGTTCAAACACATGAGCAGCAGACAGTACCAGTGTTGTAAACGGTGCATCCAACACCACCCGTGCGTACAACGGACTTCAGGCAGCAATACAACCTTGGTCTTAACGAGAGAGACTGACCATTTCGAAAACGATGACCAGGCACGTTTTGTTAATAGCCACTTCTCTAATTAGGCCTAAATCAAGAACCTATTCTTAACATAAATGCTTAAACAAGTTTGTGGGGGGGGGGAGACAAGAACATGACACATTGGTGAAGAAACTATTAGCAAGAGAAAAATTTTTTCATGCAACGATGCTTGCGCGTACCAATCTTTAAAACGGTACATCCAGTGATTTGAGTCACGGTATGCGCTGATTGAGTGAGCGAAGCGAACGAAAATCAGCGTTTGTTAGCCAGTGAGCACAAAAATTGGGATGAAGAAACGTAAGTCGGTGAAAGCTTTTCTCAGCCAGTGTGTGCAAAAATTGGATTGAAGAAACTTAATTCGGTGAAACTTCGATATACACCTGAGCCACCAAACCGTACCAGTGTTGAAAACGGTGCACCTAAGACCAGCCGTGCGTAGCACGGGCTTCCTCTAGTTATTATTATTATTATATGAGAATAGGTTGCATCAGATCCGTATAGTTCCAAAAATTAGGACCGAAAAAACAAAGTTTTCGTCTAATTTTCAACACTTTCTTATAATTTCTCATATTTGCGGAGGTATACCCTTCTTTCCGCCAAAATCAAACATGTGCACATAAGTACATGCTCTTCATTATACGTGTGAGTCTTCTATCATTTTTTTCTTTTTTAATTCTTTAAATAATTTTCTTTTTAGTGTTGAAAATAACTTTTTTCCGTTTTTTTTTTTTTTTTTAGTTTCTAACAAGTGGATTCATGAACATGGTCAAGAGTTTCGCTATCCATGTGGTCTTAGCGAGAAAGACTGACCATTTCGAAGACGATTACCGATGCACGTTTTATTAATAGCTAGTTCTTTAATTAGGCCTACTTCAGAATCAAGAACCTATTCTTAACATAATAGCTTAAAAAAATGTCGGGGGAGACACGAACATGATACGGTGGTGAAGAAACTGATATAGCGACATTGAACTACTCCAGTGTTCTTGCGAGATAACTGTATACCTTCGATATTGTTATCGTCATGTTTGACGTGCAAGATTATCATAAAATCGATTATCGTGCACTCTGGAATTAATTGTTGAACTCAGTCTGTACATGTTACTAAAATGAGAACACCTAGCTGTCTTCATCGGTATTTTATTGACATTACTAGGTTTGCTGGATTTCTAATAAATGCCAAATACTTTATTAAACGAAACTGGAGTGTCATTACACCGTACATTTAAGAAAATACTTTGTGTTGATTCAGATAACAATTGCATATATACTGGCCTACAATTTGTATAGCTTATCTTCATTGTGTATTATGTTAGTTAAAATAGGTCTAATGACGTTGTGCATCCGTAAAATTCAAGAAGTTTGAAATATCACAATCTCAAAACAACCACGATATTGTATGATCGAAATTTCATTATTGTCCATGAGACAACATCAACAGCAGGAGACTGAAACCTATCAATCAGTCAATAGAGACTGAAACCTATTTGTAATTATTTAATTATTTAGCACTAATTGAGCCCATTGGGCTTTCC